>CM038723.1:1590299-1600299 GCA_021613375.1 Megaleporinus macrocephalus
TATTCTTATGTTTGAAGTTATTTAATGTTATTGTTAATGGCTGCACCGCGAGTCTGAGAGTAACACATTTTCAGTCCTCTGTATGTCCTGTACGTACATACAGTACTGACAATAAAGCTGACTTTAAGAATTAGTCGCCGTGCATTAACATCTATATGACATAAGTAAGCACAAGACAAGTATTTAACTAAATAACAAAACTAAATACAGTGAGTAGAATAAAGAAAACAGGAAGGAGCTAAAGAGATGTAGTGTAACTGCTTGTGCTTGTATGGAAACCTGTACATGTGCAGGTCTAGGAGTAGGAGTAGACTTGTCTGTAGTGTGTATATGTATGTATGTATGTATGTATGTGTGTGGGTGTATATATATATATATATATATATATATATATATATAATTTACTGTACAATAGTATGATGACCATTATACGTATAGAAGTGACAGTATCGTGTCCTCACTGGTGGAATGTATTCATTATGTTGTCCTGCAGAATTGAGGAGCTGCCCACCCCGACTAAAAAGCTGCCCCCGGAGTCCACGCCGTATGTCCTCTTCACCGGTTTTGAACCTCTGCAGGTCCAGCAGTACATAAAGGTATGTTCACCCCGGGGCCTCTAATTGCCTCCGTTGCCCGAGTGTCAGAGAGGATATAACTGGTCTTCGTCTGCTCGTTAGCCGGTCTTTTCTGGTGCAAGTGTCTGTAAATGAACACGTTCGGAGGAGAGAATAAACGCCCGCAGGCTTTAGTGCAGCTCAAGAGCCGAGAGAAATCAGTTCCTCGTCTGAAAGCACACTTACACGAGTGCTCTTTACCAAGGCTGAGTCTGTACTGATCTCTCTCTCTCTCTCTCTCTCTCTCTCTCTCTCCTCGTCAGAGATTGTACGAGCTCGGCGGAGAAGTAGCGGACAGCACCCAGAAGTGCACTCATCTGGTGGCCAGCAAAGTGACCCGTACGGTCAAGTTCCTTACGGCCATATCCGTGGTTAAGCACATCGTCACTCCGGAGTGGCTGCAGGAGAGCTGGAAGAGCCAGAAGTTTGTGGGTGAGTCTGGCTGGGAGTGACGTGCAGGGAATTCATCTGCTGCAGTCGTTTCAGCGGCGCTGCAGGGCAGAGCTTACGAATAATACGAGCTCACAGTACGTTAATAACCAGGTTCCACACCTGAACTCACAAACCACCATGTTTAATACACTCACACTTCGTTATGTGATTCATTAAACCCTCTGGTCTGAGGGAGTGAAGGACTGAGGGGGTGTGTTTGGGTGGGTGGGTGGTTATGGGTGGGTGGTTGTGTTTGGGTGGGTGGGTTTGTTTGGCTGGGTGTGGGTTTGGTTTGTTTGGGTGGGTGGGTTTGTTTGGCTGGGTGTGGGTTGGGTTTGTTTGGGTGGGTGAGTTGGTTGGTGTGGGTGTGTTGGTTGGTTTGCGTGGGTGGGTTGGTTGGTTTGGGTTTTGGTTGGTGTGGGTGGGTGTGTTGGTTTGGGTGGGTGGCTGGGTTGGTTTGTATGTGTGGGTTTTGGTTGGTTGGTTTGCGTTTTGGTTGGTTTGGGTTTTGGTTGGTTTGGGTGGGTGGCTGGGTTGGTTTGGGTGGGTGGCTGGGTTGGTTTGTATGTGTGGGTTTGGGTTGGTTGGTTTGCGTTTTGGTTGGTTTGGGTGTGTGTGTTGGTTTGGGTGGGTAGCTGGGTTGGTTTGTGTGGGTGGGTTGGTTGGTTTGCGTGGGTGGGTGGGTTGGTTGGTTGGTTTGGATGTGTGGGTTGGTTTGGGTGGGTGGCTGGGTTGGTTTGGGTGGGTGGCTGGGTTGGTTTGTATGTGTGGGTTTGGGTTGGTTGGTTTGCGTTTTGGTTGGTTTGGGTGTGTGTGTTGGTTTGGGTGGGTAGCTGGGTTGGTTTGTATGTGTGGGTTTGGGTTGGTTGGTTTAAGTTTTGGTTGGTTTGGGTGTGTGTGTTGGTTTGGGTGGGTAGCTGGGTTGGTTTGTGTGGGTGGGTTTGGGTTGGTTGGTTTGCGTTTTGGTTGGTTTGGATGTGTGGGTTGGTTTGGGTGGGTGGCTGGGTTGGTTTGGGTGGGTGGCTGGGTTGGTTTGTATGTGTGGGTTTGGGTTGGTTGGTTTGCGTTTTGGTTGGTTTGGGTGTGTGTGTTGGTTTGGGTGGGTAGCTGGGTTGGTTTGTGTGGGTGGGTTGGTTGGTTAGCGTGGGTGGGTGGGTTGGTTGGTTGGTTTGGGTGGGTGGCTGGGTTGGTTTGGGTGGGTGGGTTGGTTGGTTTGGGTGGGTAGCTGGGTTGGTTTGGGTGGGTAGCTGGGTTGGTTTGTATGTGTGGGTTTTGGTTGGTTGGTTTGCGTTTTGGTTGGTTTGGGTTTTGGTTGGTTTGGGTGGGTGGCTGGGTTGGTTTGGGTGGGTGGCTGGGTTGGTTTGTATGTGTGGGTTTGGGTTGGTTGGTTTGCGTTTTGGTTGGTTTGGGTGTGTGTGTTGGTTTGGGTGGGTAGCTGGGTTGGTTTGTGTGGGTGGGTTGGTTGGTTTGCGTGGGTGGGTGGGTTGGTTGGTTGGTTTGGATGTGTGGGTTGGTTTGGGTGGGTGGCTGGGTTGGTTTGGGTGGGTGGCTGGGTTGGTTTGTATGTGTGGGTTTGGGTTGGTTGGTTTAAGTTTTGGTTGGTTTGGGTGTATGTGTTGGTTTGGGTGGGTAGCTGGGTTGGTTTGTATGTGTGGGTTTGGGTTGGTTGGTTTGCGTTTTGGTTGGTTTGGATGTGTGGGTTGGTTTGGGTGGGTGGCTGGGTTGGTTTGGGTGGGTGGCTGGGTTGGTTTGTATGTGTGGGTTTGGGTTGGTTGGTTTAAGTTTTGGTTGGTTTGGGTGTGTGTGTTGGTTTGGGTGGGTGGCTGGGTTGGTTTGTATGTGTGGGTTTGGGTTGGTTGGTTTGCGTTTTGGTTGGTTTGGATGTGTGTGTTGGTTTGGGTGGGTGTGTTGGTTGGTTTGGGTGGGTGGCTGGGTTGGTTTGTATGTGTGGGTTTGGGTTGGTTGGTTTGCGTTTTGGTTGGTTTGGGTGGGTGTGTGTTGGTTGGTTTGGGTGGGTGGCTGGGTTGGTTTGTATGTGTGGGTTTGGGTTGGTTGGTTTGCGTTTTGGTTGGTTTGGGTGTGTGTGTTGGTTTGGGTGGGTAGCTGGGTTGGTTTGTGTGGGTGGGTTGGTTGGTTAGCGTGGGTGGGTGGGTTGGTTGGTTGGTTTGGGTGGGTGGCTGGGTTGGTTTGGGTGGGTGGGTGGGTTGGTTGGTTTGGGTGGATGGGTTTGGTTGGGTAGGTCAAAGTTGGACCTCCTTTAGCTTTGATGTCGTCGCCAGCATTGTTTGGAGAACCTTTATTATTGCTTATTGCCTGAGATCTTTAAACCCCTCCAACACGTCCCAAAGACATCCCTCGAGTGGGGTCAGTGTCCAGCCCCTCTTAGGTTAATCTCTGGTGGTCAGTTCATGTGTGGAGCTGATGCCTCTGAACCAGGGAATTTTATGTATTACAGGACTGCACGATAATATCGTTTCAGCATCGTCATCGCGAGGTGCGCATGCGCAACAGTCACATCGCAGGACGTGTGATGTCACGTAGGACAAATAAATCAAACACGTCCTGCTGTGATGCTGTTACTGCTGGACACAAGACGTAGATTCACACTGTTCTTAATTTCTATGGAAAACCTTCCAGAGGAAGATCACGACCGCCCAGAAAACTGTTTTAGATGTCTTTGTCAGCGTCTCAGCGTATGAGAGAGATTCCAAACAACATTGAGGAATCGCTGTCACAACTTTTCACCTCTGAAAGACCTGGTACCAGTTAACACAGCTACTAACGAGGGCTCTACACACATGATCCAGCCACTCGATAAGCAGTCTGTAATGTGTAAGTTGTCACCCTAGAGTTGTACGAGTAGTACAGCCGGACAGCGGAACCTTACATAAGTCTTGCCAACTGAACAGTCGCTGTTTGCAACCGGCACTTCTTTCCTGAAGGATCATTTAGCGTAAGAAACATGCATCATCATCATTATTATTATTATTATTGTTATTATTATTATTATTGTTATTATTATTATTATTATTATTATTATTATTATTATTATTATTAAAGATTGTTTACTTCTCTTGACTTTTGGTCAAATCTGGTGAAAAGTGAAAGTTTAATATCTCAATATATATCGCAGAAAAAAAATTGCAGTATCAGATTTTTCCAATATCGTACAGCCCTAATGTATTCCCTTTGTTTTCTCATTATCATAACAATTTACACCACGTTTTCTGGGTACATGATGGGCTTCATCCTCAGACTGGGATCAGTTGCATGTTTCCCAGTACAGAGAAACATTGAGTTTATGGTACTTATAGGTTTTCATAATATTCTTAAATAGAAATCTGCTAGTTCGGTATGTTGGAATGAAAACAGATATCCTGATTTGTACCGTATGTCCTGAAAGTTTCCTAAAATATTGAGACTATGGACCAGCCCAGCTCACTGAGCTCCCACCACATCACCCAGCGCGTGTGAGGGTTGGATTATGTGGACGTGGATCTTTAAACGGGCAGCTGTGAAGTGGAGCTGTCTCCGGGCGGGCGGGTGAACCTCTGCTGAACCAGGTTAGGAGACGCTCTGTGTCTGTGTGTCTGTAGATGAGCAGAACTACGTGCTGCGCGATGCGGAGGCGGAGGTGCTGTTCTGTTTCGGTCTGGAGGAGTCTCTGAAGAAAGCCCACGCAGCTCCACTCTTCAAGGTGAGGAGATTCCCCTCCACTCTCACCTGTTCACTGAATACAGCAAACATAAACTCAAAAATAAACTAAAATAAAATATACTCCAAAATAAACTAAAAAATAGTCCATCTGATTCTCTGTATACTTTATTACTCTGTTCTTTAATGATCAGGACCCCCACAGGACCACCACAGAGCAGATACTATTAGGGAGGTGGGTCATTCTCAGCACTGCAGTGACACTGACATGGTGCTGATGTTTTAGTGTGTCTTGTGCTGCTGTGAGTGGATCAGACACAGCAGTGCTGCTGCTGCTGGAGTGTTCAAACACCTCAGTGTCACTGCTGGACTGAGAATCGTCCACCAACCAAAACTATCCAGACAGCAGTGTCCTGTGGGCAGCGTCCTGTGTCCACTGATGAAGGACTAGAACACAAACTGTGCAGCAGCAGATGAGCTACTGTCTCTGACTTTACATCTACAAGGTGGACCAGCAAGTAGTAGGAGTGTCTAATAGAGTGGACAGTGAGTGGACACAGTGTTTAAACACTCCAGCAGCAGCACTGCTGTGTCTGATCCACTCACACCAGCACCACATCAGTGTCACTGCAGTGCTGAGAATGACCCACCTCCCTAATAGTATCTGCTCTGTGGTGGTCCTGTGGGGGTCCTGATCATTAAAGAACAGAGTAATAAAGTATACAGAGAATCAGATGAACTACAGTCTGGAAGTGGAGCTCCTGTGTGGTCAGTGGAGCTGATGAAGCGTTAATGTTCAACACTTCTACATTCTTCTATATAGTTTCTATTTCTGAGATATGAAGTTCTGTTGAAAAGCTGTGCCAAGTTGTGGTCCAGCCTCTGCTGAGCTCCAGCACTGGCGCATGGCTTAATTGGATGTCACAGAGAGCTTTCTCTTGAGACGCACACACACACACACACACACACACACACACACACACACACACACACACACACATATATATATATATATAAAGACATCTCACTCCCGTCTCTGCAGGGGAAGTACTTCTACATAACACCGGGGATATGTCCGAGCCTCAGCACCATGAAAGCCATCGTGGAGAGCGCTGGAGGGAAGCTGCTGTCCAAACAGCCATCCTTCCGCAAGATCATGGAGCACAAGCAGAACAAGGTAACCCACCTTCACCCCCCGAGGACCAGCTCGTTCAGCTTTGAGGTTTTTGTATCGATCTTCTGGAGCCGTCTCGCCACGTTTGCGCCAGACGTGACGGCCGCGCTCGATACAGGCTTATTTACAGCCAGGAGACAGCAGCAGACCAGCACCTCCCCCAAATCACTGACCGGGTCAAACACGGTCACTGTATATTCTAATACTGTAAATCTAACAATAACACTCGGACCTGGAGCCGCTGTGGGGTAGCCTGTACAGTCTTAAAGCACTCTCCAGTCCATACAGTCTGTATGACCACAGCCCAAGCTCATTTACATACACCCGCCCTTTCAGCTGACTACAGTGTAGCCCCGCCCCCTGCTCTCGGATGGTGCGTTTCAGTCCAGACTGCTCTGTTAATGAGGCCAATCAGAACAAAGCTCATTTCTGTACATCAGTCCCGAAGGTACAGTAACAATAAGGCCGGTGTAATCCGTGAGGAGGAAGAGGGACGTTGGAAGGTGATCATGGAAAAATGAATTTTGATCATTTTTGATTGGCGGTTAAACGTAGAACGACCACTACTTTTATATTCTCAAACAATGTGAGCGTTAAACGTGAGGCAATGTTGCCAGAATAACATTTTATATAGTAATAATTTACACAGAGATTTGATTTCCATGATAAATTCTGGATATTTTATTTACTGTCACTAGGCGTGCAGAGTGGTGCAGTATGGGCTGATTAAAAAAAAATCACATGCATATATGCAGATTCTGATACATACACATTTAATAATAATTAATTACAGGGTTAGACATGCAGTAAAATAAACACAAAGGATATAAATATACATACATAAAATATTATTTACTTCCAATGTAAGTCAATGGAACCAGAATTATCCATTTTTGTTGATTGATTGTTTTTCTACATGTTTTTATTTGAATAGATAGATACATTTTTTTACTAATTTCTACTATTGTTCTACTAATAATTTAAAATAGATCTCATATTTTATCTGTGGCATGAATTGATTGATTGGGTGTAATTAAAACCATTGATTCAGCAGATAATACAGAGTTCTAATCATTAGGGTACAGTGCTGGCGCTGTAGCTTGGTAAATAAATCTAAAATTATTAATTAATAAGTAATAAAGCTGTAGTGTGATGGTGTCGCTGTTCTCGTAATGTCTCTTTTGGTTTTTCTCTTGAACAGAATCTGCCAGAGATCATCCTGATTTCATGCGACAATGATTTGCACCTGTGCCGTGAATACTTTCTGAAGAACATCGGTGAGGAGACCTTCCTGACCCCTGCTTTCATATCACTTACAGCTGGTTTTCTATATGGGCCTGCTGAGGAGCAGGACAGCGTGGTGTGAAACTGAGCCTCTGTTATTTTAAAGAAATGTTGTTGTTGGATTATATAAACGCGGCCTGTCGGCAGGTTTTCATGCCAGCCGAGCCGGAGCACACCTCGTAAGTCTGATCAGGAGACTGAGAGCAGCTGATTAAACGAGTGGAGTCAGGTGTGCTTCTGCTTGATTGGAATGAAAGCCTGCGGCCACGCCGGCCCTCTGTGGAGAAGATTGGTGACCCCAGCTTTGATTTATCCAAACACCCCCTGGAAACACTCGTCTAGAGCCATGATTGGACAAGAAACTGGAAGTCCTGAGCTCCAGTCGTTTGTACTGGGATTACGTTGCTAATCCATGTTGGTGTTTGTGGTTTTTTGTAGATGTGCACAACGCTGAGTTCATCCTGACGGGAGTGCTGACGCAGACCTTGGATTATGAATCATATCCTTTTCACTGAGCGTTAATTTCTGCTGCTAATAGTTCAATGGAGTGTAGTAGCAAAAGAGGGAGTGCAGGATAGATCAGCCCTATTTATTATGTTTGATAGTTTATCGATATTGTGATAAATTACATCTTGACAGGCTTTTACTGAGTGAGATCATCTTCAGTACATCTACAAGAATCAACAGCACCACATATTAATGTACCAATTATAGAGCTGTAGTCTGAATCAATTAACAATTTAATGTAAAATTTAGGGTAAATTGGAATAAAACCTCTTTACAACATATTAAAACATTAAATACATTTATAATACATTTATAATACATTTACAATACATTTATAATACATCAAATTTCACTTCAGTTACACTTAAAACCACACATGTTAAAAAACAAAATGTTTTATTCATTTATTCATTTGTATTCATTTTCCAGTCTCTCTCTATCCCACACAGTGAGGCTGTTTGGGTTACTGCGCCTTTAAGAGTGATCTAAGAAAACTGAGCTCTGTTGTGATTGGCTGTCCCGTATTAAGGAAGCTAAAACACTCTTTAGAACTTTAATGATATAAGTTGATATATGTAAATGACTGTATGGATCAGTGAGGGAGGGTTATTAGTCCTGGTTAATTAGTTAATTATTATTGCATATATATATATATATATATATATATATATATATATATATATATATATATATATATATATATTAGTGTGTTTGTGTGAATATATATTACATGAACACACATTAACACACCAATACATATACATTTGTAATACCTCAAGCTGTTTCTAATGCTCCTGACATTTCATAACACTTAATTAGTTCATTAGTTCATCTTTAATTTGTTTTCTAGCGCGCTACTAATTATTGTTTGTTATCTGTATTGAATTAATTTATTTTATATATGTATTTGATTCTAAATTTTTAAACTTGGGTTCTAAATTACTGTTTTAGAGACAATCACTGATCAAATCTGACAAAAACCTCATAAACTGTTTGTGTTTGACTCATAAATGCACAAACATAATTCTTCTGCGTGTTTTGGCTGCTACTGTGGGTGGGGGGCCACAGTGTGGGTGGGGGGCAGCTTTCCCACTCGCCATATAACCTGCAAGCTAATTAACCATATTGGGTGCCTCTTAATTTTTTTTTTTTTTTCTTACCAGATTCTTCTAAAATGATTTGTTTTTGCAAACCGCTGCTGAATAGGATCTGGGAAATGAAATCTGGTGGAAAGTGGTAATTTTACAGGAGAATAAAAACATACTGTACTTATTTACCATGTAAGAATGAGAATTTTAATAATGGCCTTTTTAAAATGTGCCACTTTTGTCGTCTGGTGCATTTTATTATTTCCCAGAATTCTTTCCCCTGATATTATTTTAGAGTGTCACTCAGTTTTACAGTCCCTGTATGTCACTCTTTGTAAGAGAGTGAGCTACATAATGTAAAATATTTATTAGTAATAAAATCAACACGTTAAATGGCTGTAAAATGTGTTGCAATTGTTTGAAAAACAATTATTTAAGTGTTTTATTAATATTATTTTAAGTATTTCCATTTATTTATTTATTTATATTTTTAGTTTTACACAAAATTTGAACACAATAGTTGTTCTTGATATTGTTGTTAAATGTTTATGATAAATTCTGATTGGACCAATAAAAACGCTCGACAGCGGTGATATATATTATTGCAGTGCTTCTATTCACAAGTTAGAATTGACAGAACGACCAGTGCTGCATTAAATCTAACAAATATTAAATTCTCTGAATAAAATGTTTAATATTAAATATGAACTATCTACTTATTCAGGCACGCCCACTCACATTCAATTTTTAAGAAGTATTTCAGCTTTCTTAATACGGGACAGCCAATCACAACAGAGCTCAGTTATCTTAGATCACTCTTAAAGGCACAGTAACCAAAACAGCCTCACTGTTTGGGATAAAGTACAAATAAATAGAAATTTTAATTTACTAAATTTAACGTGGTTTTAGAATAGCTAATCTTAACTTCTAACATTTGTGTGGTTTTAAGTGTAATTAAATTCAAATATATGTAAATGTAAGATATCAGGACAGTCTGTTGTATGTTATTTCTTTTTTTCCTAGAAAGCATTTGAGGTTTTCTAGGAAACGTTGCAGTTACTTTGAAGAGTTTTTGTGTTTGATGCAGTCGTATGCAGATGTTTAAGGAGTTTAAATTAAAATTTTTATGCTTTAGTTTCTTCTGCTGTGTTACAGTTTAGCGCATTATTAGTGATTGTGCACTGAAATGCACTATTTAGTGTGCGTTCCTATAGGGGGCGTGTCACTTTCATTCATAAATTAATATA
>CM038723.1:1605299-1632799 GCA_021613375.1 Megaleporinus macrocephalus
AAGGACCTGCTTGACTTTACAATAATAGTAGTAATAATAAATAATTATAATAAAATAGTGTTATATAGTGTTACTATATAATGTATTATAATGTATTTTTTTACAGGCAGTTACTTAGGATACTGTGCACATACACTATTTTATTATAATTATTAATATTATTTTTATTGTTAGTTAAGCAAAACAATCAGGCCCTCATAAAATATATATGTATATATATTCCGAGAGATTGTTTACCTTAGAAACGGAATCGGCTGTGGTCTAAATTTTTTCCTGTTTTCCGTCGACTTTGACGGGATTCTTACCTAATTGTCACCTAATTGACATGCTGCCTAATTGCAATTAAAAATGCAAATTATGGACCAGATCTGTGATTAACGAGCAGAAGTTCCTTGTTGGTTTGTGGATGTCCTCAAAGATTTGTGCTGTTGATGCTCTCCTGCAATAAAACATCAGGAGACGCCGTAATTAAGCTTAAACGCTAAGACGGATGTGTATTTTAATTAATTTCTCTCCCTCGCTCCTCTCGTCTCCGCAGCATCTCAGCGTTTGGACTCCTCTTAGTGGTAAATGTATTATAATATACAAATTACATGCTAATTAGAAAGAACAATGCTTTGGGATTCCCAGACTCTTCCATTTGCATATGAGCTAATTAGGCTTCATTAAGGAGTCGGCTAATTACTAATTTCACAGAGATAAAATTACCGGTGACATCGCGGCGCTGTGGACGGACGGAGCGGAGTGTGTTTGGCGGCTGGTTGTTGGACTGTTAGACGGTAATCAGTGACCGGGAGAGGGGGTGTGGATCTGGCTTTAATAACGGGGGGCGATTAAGAGCGCGGCGCTGATTAAACCCGGTTCCTCGGTACGGTTTGGGTTTTTGGACGTTCAGACTGTTGGAGGTGATGTACATACATACGAGCAATTACGTGAATGATGTAAAAGTAAATGGAGCTCGTCGAGAGAGAGAGATGGTAACGCCTGACGCGGCGGGAAGGAGAAACCCAAATTAATAGACGTGCCAATCATTCGTCTCAAAGGGCTTCTGCTGTCCACATACATTAGGAAAGGTATACGAGTCTTACATCAATCAGATGATAATTGCTTTTGTGTCTGGGTGGGTGAGCGAAGTGCTGAGGGGCATAGACCTGTTTTTTAAACAGCCTTCTTTTAAACCCATTTTTAAAGACTTTTGTTTAAGAAATCCGCCGTCGTGTAACTTCTGATATCTCAATACCGGCTCCTCAACCCGTTAGTTAAAACGCAGCCGTGAGCCGCTGACGCTAACCAAGGCTTTCTGGGGTTACATGTATGAATTCATGAATTCGTCACGGCCTCTTAAAACTGCAGGGGGCAGCGTTTATATGCTCGGCCTGTGGTCACACGGTCCAGCTCTTCAAACTGCCTTTGGTCATGTTGGCGCATTGTTTCTAAAGCAGATTCCCGCTGGTCCCAGATCAGCTTCTGGCGAACATGTTTACGATTAATAATAACGAGAAACCGTTATTAGCCCAACGTTCTCGAGCTGAGCGTAGCTTTTTAGACACCAGTTAGTAAGTCATCACATTTGACTTGAAACCTATCAACAAAGGAGCCATTAGCCTTTAGCAGATCATCATCTCCCAGGTGATTACTATAAGTAATACATATACGTAGGTGCTGCCCTCTGCTGGACTGCTTCTGGAAATGCAGCCCAAGTCTCTTAAACTAACTGCTGAAGATTGATTTTTTTTTTTTTTTTTTTTTTTTTTTCCCCCCAAGATTGGATTTGTGCTCTAGAAGCTTCTCGGAGCGGCAGCGGCCTTGAGCTTGTTTCACAGAGGAATGTATTTATTTATTTTTTATTTATTTATTTATTTATTATTTGGCTGTGATAAAGTGACTGGCTCTCATAGTGATGGTGCTGCAGCTACCTTGTGAAATGAATGGTATGAAGAAACGAAGCCGGCGTCCAGAGAAACAGTGCTAAAGCCCTTTATTCCATAAACACCGTCCGACAAGCTTCTCCCAGGCGGCCGTTTGTACAGTTTACAAACCCAGAGAAAATATTTACAGCGTTTCTTTGTGCAAACATAATAATCTTTTTACGATGACATAATGTAAAAGGCATGCATAGGAGTAAACTTTGGCCAGATGCAAACAAATATGCCTCTTAATACACAAGTATGCACTTTTAGTCGCTTGGACACATCAATGCGATGATGATGATAATAAGGGTTATCTAATCTACCGCAGATACTTTTCACTATCAAACATCACACTACACAGCCTTATGTATAGTCTTTTAATGAACACAACAACTTTGGTATTGCAGTGAAACCAAATAAACAAAAACAAAAACAAAAACAGGCCACTTAGGATCGACCCGTACGTGTGTTAGTTATTACCTGCAGTGTACTGAAACCCAAGCCAAAGTTAAAACGCTGTTATCTCCACTTTATAAACAGGCGGTTGGAGAACGGAGTTTAAATTATATCAAGAAAGTTACTCTACTGCTAAGATATCTACCTGGCAACCTAGATGAAAATATACTGTATTCGTCTATTTTTCCGTTTTCAAAAAATAGTTTTGTACACCTGTAAGTACTGAGTATAGCGATATAGCAATCCACACACTTCTATAAAAAATAAATCAATTCAAACCGATCCCTCGCTTACTGTCACTCAGAAGCACCGTGTCTAGATCTAGAGTTACGTCTCTGTGAATTGCTGAAGTCAGTAGTGCACAAATACGACACCGGCGGAAAGACAGCGACCCCCGGCTGTCAACTTCTTATACGCTGCCCATCGAAAGCTTGAGGACGCCTAGTTTTCCCCACTCTGGAATCTCAGTACAGACCAGGCAGGTTTCTGAGGGGGTGAAAACAGTAAGCTTTGTTTCGTCACCTAACCGGACCAAGAACTTCCTATTTTGACACCAGGTACCTTTTGACTGACACCTCAAATATATCCCGTGTGATGCGTTAGGGCCGATTTCCAATGTGGCAGCCGAAGCCAACGCAGGGGAAACAAATGCCTCGGCAAACTTTTGAGACTATCCCACTTAAAAGCTGCTGAAAGCTTCCAATAAATCTAGAATAGTGTGTAAATGATGCGCTACCATGAAAACCGGCTACCTGGTTTGTAAGCCGTTGGACTGATGAGCTCTGACGTATGGCTTGCCAATTAGAATCAACTAGAATTCCAGAGTTGCCGTCATGTAATAGATACCAGACGCTCTGTTTACACCTGAGACGACCTTAACATAACAGTGAAGATCAAACGGCTATGGCAGTCCCCCCCCCTGTTGGCGGGCAGCATATTCTGATAGATAAACAAAAAGACCCCCGAAATGACGAGTCATAAAAGCAGGAAGACGAACAGAAAACAGACCCCGAGAGCAGAAAGAGATGGAAGCCTTATGCCATGTCCTGCGAGGTTGGCGCTGGTGTGATAACGGGCAGGCTGCTGGTGGTGCCGGGCTGCGGTCTTGGACTGCTGAAGCCAGGGACGTGTGGCGCCCGGCTGGACCGGCTCACGGTGGTGGGGGACAGGAGAGAGGGGGAGGAAGGGGACGAGGAAGAAGAGGTGGAAGTGGGGGAGGCTGAGGAAGAGGAGGAATGGGACGAGGATGAGGAGGAGGAGGAGTAGTAGCTGGATTGGGTGCCATGGGTTTGAGCAGAGAGCGACAGGCCGTAACCTTTGGCCCTCTGCGTAGGGACTCGCAGGGACTCGGTAGAGGCGGGGGTCGGGCTGGGGCCAGGCCGGCTCAGGCTGAGAGACGGGATGGAGGACTTGGAGCAGGCAGAGGGGTGGTTAGTAGGCTTAGTCGCGCTTGAGAAGGAAGCGGGTGCGGAGACGATTTTCCCCGAGCTAGGACAAAAGGCTGGGATCTTAGAAGCAGGCAAAGCAAGGGAAGCATTTTTACTAGTCCCGCGAGCTGCGGTAGCGCTCCCGTTAGCCTGCGAACAAAGACGCCGCAGTGTCAAGCAAGATCTACACAAACTCCAAGCAGTAACACATCAACAGTAAGACTAGTCCTGAAGGTAGAAGAGCTCGTGTATCTGAAAGTGTTACTTTGGGAAAACAGCACTGAAAGAAAAGGAACTTTGGCACTGCATAACACAGGAACTCACACAACACTTCCAAAGCAACTCATCTTCCTGTCGGGATCTTTAAGCAACTCCCTCACTCCACACACACAGGTCAGTACCCTTTGATGTTAGTGGGGGTTGTCCATTGTGATGACCATGCCTGAGGTTACAACAGATGGAAAACAGGAATGGTTTTAAGGTGAGACGTGTAGGGAAAGAGTCGTAACCAGAGAGAGACGAAGGGAAACGGGACGTCACAGCTGATCCACGTGGGTCCACTCAACAAAAAAACAAAAAAAATCACAGATTCACAGTCGCCATGTGACATCACGTGGTGCATCTTTAGGCCATGGGAATGAAGGCTTTCACACAGGCCTACAGTAAAACTACCTGTCGGAATTGCCTCTGCGAGTCCTGGATCTTTTGGGGTTTGCTGGGTTTCTCCACACTCCCCGATGGCTGGCGAGATCTAGGTGAGGAAATTCGGCTCGAGGAAGGAGAGCCGCTGGTGGTCTGGAAGAAAGAGAATCACAAGTAAATTCAGAGACAAGCTGAAGGTAAAAAAAAAGCAGGAGTACGGCAGAGTGAGAGGAGCATGTTTGTGAGATTTCTGAGTTGGAGATTCTTGGGGCCCAGAAAATTACAGCCAAGCATGCTTGAGCTAACCAACATTTCCCCAACTACACAGCATGCACAGTAAAGTCATGAACTAGGTAAGGATCGGAGCCAGTCGTCTGGAGAGAGAAAAACCTTCACCGCCTCGGACCCACAGCCAAAGCGTAGCGGTAAAGACAAAGACAGCAAACCCGTCAAGACACTCCACTCCACAAATCATGGCAACCGAAAAATCACACACATGACAGAGCAGAGAGGCCCACTGTGAAGTTCTCCTGCAGGCACCTACAAAAGACATTCACGACGGAGTAAAGTCAGAGGTTAGAGCGGCAGACCGTCAGAGACAAACCCAAGCCACCAACGGGAGTGGAGAGGAGCTGAGGGGAGAGACCTGTTTGGTGCTGCTGGAGGAGCTGGAGGAAGAGGTTCGGGAAGTGGACTGCGCTTTGGCCTTCTTACGTTGAGGAGATTTTTGAGGCTTTGGCATCTGAGGAGTCGGCCTCTTCGAGGGACTCCCTTCACCCTGCACCGTTTGACCAGCAGTTCTCTTGGTCTTTGAATCTTTACGGTACATTTCAGGGGACAGTGCAGGGTCCATGTCACTGATGGTGGTTTCTAGTTGCTTAATAGTTTCCTCTAGGCTGTCCAAGGTCTTGTATGTGGTTTTACAGATATCTGTGGTTCTTCCTTTCGGGGGTGGAGAACTGGTGGTGTTGGTTTGCACAGTGGCGCTTTCAGAAGCGATGGGACTGGCGGAGTCCATCTGGGCTTTGATCTCAAACCTCTTGGCTTCTCTTGCTTGCTTCACTGTACCATCAGGTTCTTCTTCGTCCTCATAAACCACGACCTGCAGGGTCTTTTTGCCTGTTTTAGTCCCGGTGCGGAGGGCTTGTCCAATAGCCGCTAGCTGCTTCTTGGGAAACTTAAACTTGAATTTCTTTTTACTGTCTTGCTTCGCGTCTCCAGGCAGCTCTGTTTTGGATCCATCCTCCGACTCTGGGGAAGAGCACTCTGTGAGGTTCTGCTGTTGACCAAGCACTGGGAGATGATTACCACTACCATCTGCTTTTTTCACTGGCCTGCACTCTGCTCCCCCAATCTTTACCTGCCCTGTCCTCGGCAAAGGTGCTTCCTCTTGCTCTGCCTCCTCGGTCTCCTCATCAATGGTCTCCTCGGAAAGCATCCTGTCCAGCTCCTCCTCACACTCGAAGATGGTGGACAAACGCTTATATGCCTGTCGGATGTCCATAGGCTCGTCGAAGACGATGATCACGGGTTTCTTGCTGAACCCTCCGTCCTCTGCGGCAGACGCATTCGTGTCGGTTCCCACTTTAACGGTTTCAACGTCTTGGCCCTTGGAGCTGACCAGCTGCTGGTACTCTCCATCGGACAGCGCCTTCACTTTGGTTTTAGTAATCATAAAAGCAATGTTGTCAGGTGGAGGTGGAGGAGGAGCCTCCTCTCCTGGAAGATCAGGGCTCAAGCTGGCATCCTCGGAATACCTGGACCGGCCTCTGGATGATCTCATCACTACCTGTTGCTCATTCTCTTGGCACTCGTTCTCCTCCAACAAGACAGAGACCCCTTGAGAGCCAGCCGTCTGCGCCTCAAAACCAACGCTGGAAGACTTCTCCGGAACGTTCGGGTTTTCAGAAGCTGGAGCCACTTGCCTGTCTAGCCTGTTTGTGATGCTCTCAACTGACCGACCTTTCAGAACTGTGTCCTCCTCAGTGGTGCAGGAATCCTTTACAGGAAGACTAACAGATATCTGCTGAGCAGCAGCTGAATCCTTCTGGCCTTCCTCCACTGATTTAGGAAGATCTAAAGGTAAGTCGTGTGCAGTTAGTATGTTCGGCCGTTGGGAAAGCTCAGAAGCGTTCAGATTTGCCACCTTAGAGGAGGACATGATTCCTTCCTCGGACTCTTTTTGGACCTCAGGTTCTTTGGGAAGATTGGTGCCGGGTATCTTGGCTGTTCCGGTGATGTAATATATGACCTGATAAAGAGAGGGGTTGTTATTTTAAGGTAATGCAACTCATCTTATGTAGACACAAGAAAATATGAGAGCAAATTAAGAACAAAATGTTAAATGTTTTACCCCAGAGCCAGCTGAGGCATTGGCAGTGTGCTTCCCATCTTCAGAATGTTGAGCTGTGGTCTAACATTTTTAAGGGACAGCAATACAAATCAACAACATTTCACATTCAGCATCAGAGCAGTTACTTTACAACAGATACGTAGCGCCATCTAGAGGTTTACTAAATCCAGTATTGTACTTTTTACACCAAGTTACATACATCAAACCAGCATAATAGATTTTTCAGATTTGAAGCGTATGCCTTGGCCAATCACATGCAAGACGTGAAAGACTTTTAATTCAACATGGCTGATTAAATGTTTGTCAGTCCTAGAAAGATGGGATGTAAGCAAAAGGAATGAATTGCATCCAGTATTCCTGGAAGGACCTAGAAATTGGGATTAGGGACATGCAGTTAAGAATCTATGAACAGACTGGGACACAAACAAGGCCTCAACCAATCAATGAACAGACCTGCCAACCAGATTCGCGTTTAAACTACGCTGCTACGATTCGTCACTTCATAATCCGAGAAAAGCCATCGCTGGCTTTGAGTTAAACTGTCTGTGCATTCGCGCGCTAGGCAACTCGTCTATGGGTGTAACCGCATTGGACAGCAACCCGTCAGGGAAAAGAAAGCTTCCACCAATCACAGCGCTAGTTTAAACTCTTCAAACAGGCTATGAGCGGAGAGCCTGGGAGACGTGAAAACAGCTGTAACGAAATTGGGTTTCATCTCAGTCCATCTTCATACTGGGACTGGTTTTAAAGGGAGGACGGTGTTGAACACTGTTTCAGAGGGAACTGGGAATTGTGGGAAGTGTGTGGGTTGTGAATTGTCAATGTCAAAACTAGGCGACTCAAAATCAAGATGCAAAATATAAACTTTTTAAAAGTTTTAGCAAATTGCGTGTGTAAATATCCCCCCACGAGCGTAAATGTGAAACTCGTGAGCACAGCATGAAGTCCTGCCTGAAAGAAGAAGTTGCTACTCAAAACAAATTTCCGAGGTTGGCAGGTCTGAATGTATCTTACCTCAACGCTGGACCACAAAGAATGTTTCATAGTCTGAATGTTGTTCCCATGTACACGTAAATGTTCCTATGGACACGGCATGTTGTGTCCTTCTTCCTTTTGGACTCTATGGGTCTCAAAATCCTGAGGTTTCCGTCCTTTGACTAAATTGTGAGGAAGCATCGAGCAGCTCCTCAGCCGCCAAGACAATCCATGATGCAAGGCATGCAGAACTTTTTCCAACACAGGTGGAGCTCGGAGCGGTGACGTCATTTTCAGATGTAAGTGATCAGCAGCCGCTCTCGTCTTCTTAAACGTGGGTATCTGACTGCAGCACCTCCAAACTCCCGTCTACTCCACTCCTCCTCCAGACAACAACCACCAACACTGCAGTGAAACCCGCAGGAGGAGAACCCATGGAGCTGAAACGCTGAGGAGACGCTGCAGCTGAGGTCAGTAAACCTCTTAGTAGAGCTCGAACTAGAGCGTCTCAGTGATCTGTCTTATAAGGAGAGTCAGTAAGTATTTAGACAGAGGTCTAGTATTTAAGACTGACTCTTCTTGACTATGTTCAGACTGCAAGCAAATCAGACTTCTCTAATCAGATCTTTTGACAGCTGTCTACTCTTGTTATTTTCAAGTGATCAGATCTGATTTGGGTTGGCAGTCTGAACACCAACCTTGGACACAATGGATCAGATTCCCTGACGGATATAAGCCTAGCGTACGTTTTCCTCTTAGTGGAGAATCCCGATCCGATGTTTGACTGTTTTTACCCTCGTGTATCTCTTTCCTAAACTTGGACTCGGTTCACCAGTGACGCCCACCCCACTCCATCTCTTCATACACCACCTTTCTCTCGCCCATCCGGCCCGAACATCGGCCCCTACTGGATTCCAGTCGCAGGTACATGAGTGTCAAGCAAGGTTAGACAAAAACACACGGGTCTCTGGAGCACTGCAGCCACTCAGCCGTGGTTAAAGCCAAATGGAAGCTGGATGTTAGTAACACTGGTTAGAAGGGCTGAAGGAAATGCCCATGAGCGACACTGGCAGTACAGCAGCAGGGTTTAGCTGGTGGCGCCGCAGGGTGTTGGTTACCTTGGGGTCGTACGAGGAGAGAGAGAACGCTGCCTCCGTGTCTGGGGGCTCGTGGGTGGTCAGATCAACCACATATCTGGGCTCTAAATCTTTAACCGGGCACTTTTCAAACACCTGGATCAGAGTGTGTGTAGATTAGATGGTGAACAGGGCCGGGGTTGATTAACACAGGTCTAAATCTTACAAACAATGAGATGATCTAGATTTGTGTTCCTACAAAAGAAGCAAATCTACAACAGCCCTTACCAGCCTTTAATCTTTTAACGCTACGTTGCTGCCCTGGTGGAATAAAGTTTGGTTCTGCTGGGAGTCAGTGAGTAGAACACTAAGTATACGAGAGGAAACTATCATTACATCCACGTTCTCCACTGATGGAATGTTGGAATCGGAATACTGACTTAAATTGAAATTCCACCCACTAAACAAAATCTGTTTATTTCCATCACTAAGATGTAAACAGTCATTCAGGGAGGGGTTTGTGTGAAATGATTCAGATGGTGTTTACAGTGGAGATGGTGTTTACAGTGGAGATGGTGTTTACAGTGGTGGTGATGGTGTTTACAGTGGAGATGGTGATGATGGTGTTTACAGTGGTGTTAATGATGTTTACAGTGGAGATGGTGTTTACAGTGGTGGTGATGGTGTTTACAGTAGTGGTGGTGATGATGGTGTTTACCGTGGGGGTGGTGGTGGTGTTTACAGTGGTGTTAATGGTGTTTACAGTGGTGATGATGATGGTGTTTACAGTGGTGGTGGTGGTGGTGGTGTTTACAGTGGTGGTGATGGTGTTTACAGTGGTGGTGGTGTTTACAGTGGTGGTGGTGATGTTTACAGTGGTGGTGGTGATGTTTACAGTGGTGGTGATGTTTACAGTGGTGGTGGTGGTGTTTACAGTGGTGGTGGTGATGTTTACAGTGGTGGTGGTGGTGGTGGTGTTTACAGTGGTGGTGGTGATGTTTACAGTGGTCATGGTGTTTACAGTGGTGGTGATGATGTTTACAGTGGAGGTGGTGATGTTTACAGTGGTGGTGGTGATGTTTACAGTGGTGGTGGTGGTGTTTACAGTGGTGGTGGTGGTGGTGTTTACAGTGGTGGTGATGGTGTTTACAGTGGAGGTGGTGATGTTTACAGTGGTGGTGGTGGTGGTGGTGATGGTGTTTACAGTGGAGGTGGTGATGTTTACAGTGGAGGTGGTGATGTTTACAGTGGTGGTGGTGGTGTTTACAGTGGTGGTGATGGTGTTTACAGTGGAGGTGGTGATGTTTACACTGGTGGTGGTGGTGGTGGTGATGGTGTTTACAGTGGAGGTGATGGTGTTTACAGTGGTGGTGGTGGTGTTTACAGTGGTGGTGGTGATGTTTACAGTGATGATGGTGTTTACAGTGGTGGTGATGATGTTTACAGTGGAGGTGGTGATGTTTACAGTGGTGGTGGTGATGTTTACAGTGATGATGGTGTTTACAGTGGTGGTGGTGGTGGTGGTGATGGTGTTTACAGTGGAGGTGGTGATGTTTACAGTGGTGGTGATGGTGTTTACAGTGGAGGTGGTGATGTTTACGGTGGTGGTGTTTACAGTGGTGGTGGTGGTGGTGGTGATGGTGTTTACAGTGGAGGTGGTGGTGTTTACAGTGGTGGTGGTGGTGTTTACAGTGGTGGTGGTGATGTTTACAGTGGTGATGGTGGTGTTTACAGTAGTGGTGGTGGTGATGTTTACAGTGGTGATGGTGTTTACAGTGGTGGTGGTGGTGGTGGTGATGGTGTTTACAGTGGTGTTGGTAATAGTGTTTACAGTGGTGGTGGTGATGGAGATTTATTATTTCCTTTATTTAGAATATTTAAACTGTTGTGTCTGTTAATTTGTATAGGTCTGTTTGATTGTTCCTTAAATCCACATTGACTCGACTCGACTGCTCGACTTGAAGAATCTGCTGACTGATACATCTCAGACATTAGACTTTCCAGCCCTCACAGATCCCATACCTAACTTCTTGTTGGAACTCTGTTGGATTAGATGTTCTTAATGTGGTTGAAATCATCCCTGAAACACAGCTCAGTGGATTTCCTGATAATACTGACACAGTGAGATGAATTCTGATCCAGGTACAGTCCTGGAATTTAAAGAAAGACTTTCTTTTTACATCCTAAAGATTTAACTGTACAGACGTTTTGAGAATTTGGAGTAAAAAGTTCAGAAATACAAAATCACTGCGTGTTTTCACACTTCTGCCTGAATGAGGTTGGAAATGCAGTTGCTCTGTGTCGCCACTAGAGGGCAGAACAGACAACAACATGCACTAGAACCAAACAGAGTTTCAGATGATGCTCCTAGACAGCTGTGGAGATGTCAGCATGGGCGTGACCGCTTGAGCTTGACGTGGGGCGAACGTGTTTGTTCTAAAACAGCCTGGCCCCGCCCCGCCCGGCCCCGCCCGGCCCCGCCCCGCCCCGCTTTCCTCACAGCCGGGCCTGTTTTTCCTGGCTAATGTAAACCTGGTTCACAGCCGTGTTTCATCTCGGCAGGTGTGGTCTTCCTGACAGTGCAGCACACACGGCTGGAGTTTACTCACCTGCAGCTCTGCTATGATCTTATCTTCATCCTCGTCCTCCTCGTCTCGAGCCGCCGACGCGCTGACGGGGGGAGGGGTGTGGGGTTTGGGTTTGACCTCCGGGGGAACTCTTTGGGGCTTGGGCTTGGCCGCCCCCTCCTCCGCCTCTCCCTGCAGTTAAAACAAGCAACCAAGCGTGACGGACCCTCAATCTACACTTTGAGCCCCTCAGAAACAGAGGCAGACAGTGATTACCGCCTCTAGAGATCCCACTGATCTGGATACTGGTATCAGATTCCAGCTGATAGGAATGCTGCAGGGATCAAATCAGCTAATCAGCTTTCTAACAAATCTAGTCTGAGCTAGAAGATACTGAACATACGCTGAAGACCACGAAACCAGCAGTGATACGTTTAAAATACTCTCAGAAACAATAAACAATAAACAACAAACAACAAACAATCAACATCCCATCCAAACCTGGCCACAACACTGGTAACCGAATGGGATGGTAATATGAGACAGAGTGGCAACACTATTTGACAAAAGTATGTGGACACCCCTCCTAAGTATTTCTAACAGGTGTATATAATCCAGCACATAGCCATGCAGTCTCTTCACACCAGCAGTGGAATGGGTCGCACTGAGGAATGTGAAGACTTGGAATGTCGGAAATTCCGGCCGTGCTAGAGGTCCCAGTGCTGCGCCGGACCACTGTCGGAGCTATTACTGTGACATGGAAGCAGCTATGAGTGACAGCAGCTCAGCCACGAAGCCGCCGCCCCACAGATTCACGGGCACCAAAGCCAAAGAGCGGAGATCGCTTAGTCTCCATCACATCACTCAGAATTCCAGACCAGCTCCGGAAACATCCGCACCAGAACCAGAACTGAATCAGGAGCTTCAGGAAACGAGTCTCCATTTCTGAGCACCTGCACACAGGCCTGAGATCAGTATGTGCAATGGTTACAGTTTACCTGTACACAGGTGGGTGAAGGTAGTGTTACGGTTTACCTGTACACAGGTAGGTGAAGGTAGTGTCACGGTTTACCTGTACACAGGTAGGTGAAGGTAGTGTCACGGTTTACCTGTACACAGGTAGGTGAAGGTAGTGTCACGGTTTACCTGTACACAGGTAGGTGAAGGGGGTGTTACAGTTTACCTGTACACAGGTAGGTGAAGGGGGTGTTACAGTTTACCTGTACACAGGTAGGTGAAGGCGGTGTCACGGTTTACCTGTACACAGGTAGGTGAAGGCGGTGTCACGGTTTACCTGTACACAGGTAGGTGAAGGCGGTGTTACGGTTTACCTGTACACAGGTAGGTGAAGGCGGTGTTACGGTTTACCTGTACACAGGTAGGTGAAGGCGGTGTTACGGTTTACCTGTACACAGGTAAGTGAAGGCGGTGTTACGGTTTACCTGTACACAGGTAGGTGAAGGGGGTGTTACGGTTTACCTGTACACAGGTAGGTGAAGGCGGTGTTACGGTTTACCTGTACACAGGTAGGTGAAGGGGGTGTTACGGTTTACCTGTACACAGGTAGGTGAAGGGGGTGTTACGGTTTACCTGTACACAGGTAGGTGAAGGCGGTGTTACGGTTTACCTGTACACAGGTAGGTGAAGGGGGTGTTACGGTTTACCTGTACACAGGTAGGTGAAGGGGGTGTTACGGTTTACCTGTACACAGGTAGGTGAAGGGGGTGTTACGGTTTACCTGTACACAGGTAGGTGAAGGGGGGTGTCACGGTTTACCTGTACACAGGTAGGTGAAGGGGGTGTTACGGTTTACCTGTACACAGGTAGGTGAAGGGGGTGTTACGGTTTACCTGTACACAGGTAGGTGAAGGGGGTGTTACGGTTTACCTGTACACAGGTAGGTGAAGGTAGTGTTACAGTTTACCTGTACACAGGTAGGTGAAGGGGGTGTTACGGTTTACCTGTACACAGGTAGGTGAAGGGGGTGTTACGGTTTACCTGTACACAGGTAGGTGAAGGGGGTGATACGGTTTACCTGTACACAGGTAGGTGAAGGGGGTGTTACGGTTTACCTGTACACAGGTAGGTGAAGGGGGTGATATTTGAACAGTGAAAGTGTTACACAGCGTCTGAGCTTCTACTGTGATGTGATGTTTGTTTGTTGGAAGGACGTGTGGGAATGCTGCTGAACCGGCTCCGGAACACAGGTATGCGCTCTGCCGTACCTGAGCAGGGGTGGATTCCTTGTGGGTGGTGTAGATGACCTCTCCGGAGCGTCCGGTCGTGAGCCCGGTGCCCTGAGGGTAGAACCTGCGAGGCGGGGGCGGGGGAGGGGACTTGCTGCTTGGCTCGGCGCTGGGCTTGACTCTGTCGACGCTGGCTCGGTGAGGTTTCTCCACCGGAGGCTTCTGCAGCTTCTCGGCGCCGCCGCCGGCCTGGACTGGTTTCTCTGCTACCGGTTCTGCTGGTGCGCTGGCCTCTGCGTGCAGCCGCGTGAACAGAAACAAAGATCAAAGAGCTCGCACCAACGCACGACCGTGATGTGGATGCAGTAGTGTCTCCTGTTGAGTGTCTGAAGTGTGGAATGTCGTAAATCACTCAGCAGAAAATTCCCAAACGCCTTTAATGATTTTCCCTTAAAAATATTTAAAAATAAAACAGCGGAAGACTTTCCCTCAGATACACTCATAAGGCTGCGTTACACTTACATAAACATGTAATAACAGCTAATACTTCTACATAAACATGTAATAACAGCTAATACTTCTACATAAACATGTAATAACAGCTAATACTTCTACATAAACATGTAATAACAGCTAATACTTCTACATAAACATGTAATAACAGCTAATACTTCTACATAAATTTGTAATAACAGCTGATACTCCTACATAAATGTGTAATAACATCTGATACTCCTACATAAATGTGTAATAACAGCTGATACTTCTACATAAATGTGTAATAACAGCTGATACTACTTAAATGTGTAATAACAGCTGATACTTCTACATAAATTTGTAATAGCATACTCCTACATAAACATATAATAAGAACTGATACACCTACATAAATGTGTAATAACATATGATACTCTACATAAACATGTAATAAGAGCTGATATTCTTACATAAACATGTAATATCAGATAGTCCTACATAAACATGTAATAACATCTGATATTCCTTCATAAGTGTAATGCAGCTGATACTCCTACATAGACATGTTATAACATATGATACTCTACATAAACATATAATAAGAGCTGGTAGTCCTACATAAACATGTAATAAGAGCTGGTAGTCCTACATAAACATGTAATAACATCTGATATACATACATAAATGTGTATAAGTACTTATTCCAGTAGTCGTCAATCACTATAAAGGTTATATTAGCCAGTTTAGGTACTGTAGGCTTTATAGCAGACGACGCTGGGATTATGAACATTGTCGTAGGGTTATGTCAGTTGTCATGAGCAGCTTATGTAGGTGTCATGTAGCATTAAGAACAAACTCTACAGTAAAGTGTTACCAGTTCTTCTTCATTTTAACTGCAGGACTGTTTTATTGTATTGGTCATGATTATTTTAGCCCTATTTGATTGATTTATTATATTATTTATGATAGTTATTAAGTTATTATTTAGCCACCAGTGAGTGTTTATATATAATGTCAATAAATATAAAATAGACAAGTGACTACTGACTTCTAGTGTTTGTTAGCAACATTAGCCTGATAGACCTACAGAAGCAAAGCTACGTCCAGGGCAAACAGGAAACTCTGTATATTGGATTTTCTTCCAAAGCATAAAAACAGGAAACTGAGCCTCTTGACCTGAACAGGTGGGCGTTTCCCTCAGGTGGGCGTACCTGTGGGTGGAGCCGGAGGCTGAGGGCTGTCCACTTCATCCGGCAGGCTGACGGCGGCCGGTGGGTTTGTAGCACTGCTGTCCTCCTGAGTGGTCACCTCCAGGTCAGGGATGGCCTTCATGAGGTTGGCCTGGGCCTGTAGCAGAATCCTCTCCATCTCAGCCCCGGCTTCCTCCTCCAGCTGCTCCTTCACTGCAGCCTGAAGATCAGCAGATCTCAGATCAGTCGTAGGGTACAGAACATTTATTTATTGTTTAGACAGTAAACAAAATCGAGACCACTGCAAAAACATTCACAGCCTTTATATCACAGCATATCACGTGAGAGAAATGTAGCCCGATATATATAAACAAGAGTAGACTTAAAATTAAATAAAACAATGTATTATTTATTACTCTTCAAATATAAATGTTTACTTTTTATTTTGACTTTTAAGTTTTTAAGTCAAGTGTATTTATGTATTGTTATTTTATTTTAGTTGAAATTTAGTCTATAGTAAATAAACAATGTTATTTATGTGCACCATATAAGCATCAGCATGAATAATATATATATATATATATATATATATATATATATATATATATATATATATATATAGTTAAAAGGTAAGAAGATGAAAGTAAAGAAATACCATATCACAATAGTAATAATAATTCTAGTTATTTTATTTTAGTAAATATTTACTCTATAGTAAATAAACAATGTTATTTATAAGCATCAGCATGCATAATAATATGAAATATATATATTAATAAAAGTTAAAAGGTAAAAAGATGAAAGCAAAAAATAACAAATCAGAAT
The DNA here is from genome assembly GCA_021613375.1 of Megaleporinus macrocephalus. Classification (NCBI taxonomy): domain Eukaryota; kingdom Metazoa; phylum Chordata; class Actinopteri; order Characiformes; family Anostomidae; genus Megaleporinus; species Megaleporinus macrocephalus. The sequence continues at coordinate 1,621,384 of CM038723.1, forward strand.
AGTAATAATATATATTTAATATATAATATATTTATAATTCTGATATTAATATAGGTATTGTTACCTTGTCTCCGTCTGCAGTGGCAGCGTTCTCCTCGTCCTGTGCTGGAGGTGCGGTGGTGTCAGCGTCGCTGACCGACCCGGAGTTACTGCCCCCCTCTTGGACTTGCGGGACGCCCCTCTTCTGCAGGGCTGGACTGTCCTCCCGGCTCCGGGGGCTGACCTTGGCGACGGTGGGGGTGTCGCGGCCATGTGTGGGTGTGAGCGGGGGGCTGGCGTGGTGGGACAGGGCCCCGGAGAGCTGGCAGGGCTGCAGGCTGACGGGGGCGCTGCGAGCGCGCTGCACCAGCATGGGCGAGGAGGGGGTCCGCTCGGAACGGGCTGCTTGCGCTGGAGAGCGCGGCTGAGGAGTCGGGGAGTCCCGGGACAAGCTGGGGGAGTTGGGCTCCTCGGGCTTCATGGCGATCGGGTCTGTTTGGACGTTCCCCTCCGTAGCACACCTGAACAACACAGTCACACGGTATCAGTCAGAAATTTACTCTCGAACCACAGACTACAGATCAGTAGCAGCAGGCCAGAAATCTGTAAATATAAAAAAATAGATATTTCTAGTTCATTAATTAATATTAAATTATCATCAAATTCAGCTTTTTGTTGTTTTATTGAACAGAATGTGGAAAACAACATTTCTGTTTGTATCATATTTGTCTAATATAAAATATTAATATTAAATAATACATAATAATCTCAAATCATACCCCGTTTGAATAAAACTAAACAGAAATCCTAACATACTGCTTTAATTCAGGTTTATCAAGTATGAGAAATCTATTTTAATGATAATTCTAATATAATTAAAACAATTAATTACATTTTCATACTGAATGGAGGTTTACACAGCAAACAGGTTTAAAGCAACACTATGTAAGATTAGGGGATTTGGAGCCCCCTCTGGTGGAAATGTGTAATTGTAAACACAAACAGGATAATATTTTGTAACGCAGGTTGTGCTTCGGAAGTTGAAAGAGAATTCAAAGAGAACTCAGTCAAAAACCTGGTGAAGGTCGTGTCTTCTGAGGACAAAAGTTAATTATCTACTATTGATCATCAGATTCTTATCAGTATGTGGATTTTGAGATTGGTTGAGACCTAAACATCAAGCTGGATCATCTTTTTGAGGTGTGGCAATTAGGATTAATGATTAATAAGTTATTCTTTTTTTGTTTTATCAGTGATTATAACATAGTGCTGCTTTAGCTGCTGATGAGCGCTGACATCACAACGAGAAGATAAAATATTCAGCCTCCTGCTTTAGTCTCGCAGTAGCACTGTCACTAATATTACCGTAAATATTTATTACTATTATATTCTTTAATCTGTTCAAAGAGAAATACCACTGAATTTATAAAACATCAGCACTAAATAAATGTAAAGTGATTTAAAGTGATCTGGTGTGAAACAAACTTAACTTTTTTTTTTAATTTCACAGTGATACTATATACTATACAAGACCACCAGTGAACCTACACGTAGCTTGTGCTGTTATATTTATGATAATAAAATAAACAATAATATTATTATTGATAATAATAACTATAATATTAAAATAAACCTGAAAAAGCGTGTATTTAGGGAATATCTTGTCTATGTGTTCTACTCGTGCATGCATGGCTTTAACCATCTACTGTAAGAACTTTCTGTGAGGAGCTTTTAGAGGTGGACGTCTGGTTCCATTCACCTCCACTGTGAACAGATCTGACTGTATATAGAACAGAGAGCTTCACTCTGAATCATTTAATTGTGTGGAAATCTGGAAAAGTTGGTGGACTTCCCCTTTGTAGGTTACTGTAATCAAACACAACGCTGTGCTTACTGATATCAGAACAGAACCGGTACTCTCAGTGGTTAACGGACAGTGTACCTCCGGAGGTTGCCCAGTGTCTCGGTCAGTGCTTTGACCCTCTTCAGCATGCTGTCCATCTTGTGTGGCTCCTCCTTCAGGAAGCGCACGGCTTCCACCTCCACCCGCAGCACCGAGCGCATCTTCAGCTGCAGCGCTGGGAACTCCCCTGAGGGAGGCACACACGGGCATGACCGGTCAGGCAGACTGAACAGACTTGTTTCTGATCCGCAGCTCATTCTCCTCCACGGAGCTTCAGACCTGCTGCAGAGAAACTCCACACTCTTCAAACACCTGAACTGGACTGAACTGGACTGAACTGGACTGAACTGAACCATCTGTACATATAACCACACACCAAAACTGTCCGGACGCTGTATGTAAATAAAAATAAACGATGTGCAAATCAGATAAACTCTATATTAGTACAAACACAACACAAGAGGGGGAGGGGTCACCCAGAGAGGCAGAGTCTTACAGAAAAGGGGGAGGGGTCACCCAGAAAATTGGAGTCTTTCCAAAGTAAAGAGGGGGAGGAGTCACCCAGAGAGGCAGAGTCTTACAGAAAAGGGGGAGGGGTCACCCAGAAAATTGGAGTCTTTCCAAAGTAAAGAGGGGGAGGAGTCACCCAGACTGGCAGAGTCTATCAGAAGTAAAGAGGGGGAGGAGTCACCCAGAGAGAGGTGGAGTCTTTCAGAAGTAAAGAGGGGGAGGAGTCACCCAGACAGGCAGAGTCTTTCAGAAGTAAAGTGGGGGAGGGGTCACAGAGAGAAGCAGAGTCTATCAGAAGTAAAGAGGGGGAGGAGTCACCCAGAGAGGCGGAGTCTATGAGAAGTAAAGAGGGGTAGGGGTCTATCAGATGTAAAGGGGGGAGGGTTCACACAAAGAGGCAGAGTCTATCAGAAGTGAAGAGGGGGAGGAGTCACACAGAGGCGGAGTCTGTCAAAAGTAAAAATCATTTTTTTAAAAATAAAGTTTGAGTGTTTGTTCTGTTGTGCTTGTAATATTTTTTATTAGATTTAAATAATATTTGCATATAATTTCCTGTAGTTGATGAGTCACACTAACAGTATCACTTTGATCCCGTCTTGATTTCTTTTCTCTGTTTGAGATGAAGTGCTTTGTTTTGTGTGTAAACAGTTTTTGTGTAACAGCTTCTGTTGTGATGTCACAAAAACAAACACGTCTGCCAATGTTAATGTTAATCTTAATCTTAATGTTAATCTTAATGTTAATCTTAATGTTAATCTTAATCTTAATGTTAATCTTAATGTTAATCTTAATCTTAATGTTAATGTTAATCTTAATGTTAATCTTAATGTTAATCTTAATCTTAATGTTAATCTTAATGTTAATCTTAATCTTAATGTTAATGTTAATCTTAATGTTAATCTTAATGTTAATCTTAATGTTAATGTTAATGTTAATCTTAATGTTAATCTTAATGTTAATCTTAATGTTAATCTTAATGTTAATCTTAATCTTAATGTTAATCTTAATGTTAATCTTAATCTTAATGTTAATGTTAATCTTAATGTTAATCTTAATGTTAATCTTAATGTTAATCTTAATGTTAATCTTAATGTTAATCTTAATCTTAATGTTTATCTTAATCTTAATGTTAATCTTAATGTTAATGTTAATCTTAATGTTAATCTTAATGTTAATCTTAATGTTAATCTTAATCTTAATGTTAATCTTAATGTTAATCTTAATGTTTATCTTAATCTTAATGTTAATCTTAATCTTAATGTTAATCTTAATGTTAATCTTAATGTTTATCTTAATCTTAATGTTAATGTTAATCTTAATGTTAATCTTAATGTTAATCTTAATGTTAATGTTAATCTTAATCTTAATGTTAATCTTAATGTTAATCTTAATGTTAATGTTAATCTTAATCTTAATGTTAATCTTAATGTTAATGTTAATCTTAATCTTAATGTTAATCTTAATGTTAATGTTAATGTTAATCTTAATCTTAATGTTAATCTTAATGTTAATGTTAATCTTAATGTTAATTATTTTGTTTATAATCAGATATCACAGACCAGCGAACAGCCTCAGTGTCACACACAGACTTCTATCTTCAGAAACTGATCTTCTACGTTCAGACCAGGAGGACAGCTGTGTGAAGGTGTAGCTGACCTTTCAGAGCGGCGAGGGCCTCCCCGACCTTCCTCAGACTCACCGCACCTTCCTCCACATCCTTCAGGGTGACCGGCCGCTGGGCTGTCCCAGACACCGAGTCCTTATTCAGGTTCTCCACGTGCATCTCCAGCTCCCTGAGGAGATAGAGCAGAAGGAGTGGGCTACCTGAATCAACCTGTCTGCATCAACACACACAGTCGTGTCACATTATTATGACCACTCAATGGATGGCAGCAGCGTGTAGGTGTCAGAGTTCTGGTCTAGGGAATGTTTTGGTGACGTTCTCTGGACCCACTCATGCATGTGGAAAACCCTTTGAACTGGTTTGGGTCTGAATCCATCCCTGCAGATCACGTACTCCATACATGCTGATGGTCTTCTCAGGGGTGGATGGGATCTTTCAGCAGGACAATAAGACACATCACACGACTAAAAATGATGGTAAGAGCTGACCAAGACCTCCAAATACTACCCTGGACCCCTAATTCCCCAGACTTGAACCCAATTGAGCATCTGTGGGATCTTCTATGGATCCTCCTCAACGCTCCCTCCAGCAGCTGTGGGAATCACTGCAGTCAGCATGATACCTCCAGATACCTGTGACCTCCTACCAGCACCTTACTGGGTCTCCCAGTCCGTCTATCTGTTTAATTACTAGAGACCCCTACAGCACACATTCCTGTTTATTATATGAACCGGTCGGGTGGTCTTCTCTTGATATGCGTTAAGAAATTTGTTGGTTTCTTTTTATGTTTAAAGCACTTTCTGGCCGTATGCCATCGTATATCACAACAATGTTCACTGAGAATACTACAAATTACAGAACTCTTCAGTGATTGGATCACCTTCAGGTTCCTAGAGCTTTTACTGAACTGGGAAAATCTGCTTTTAGCTCCAGCAGCACCAGCGAGCTGGACCTCACTGAGTCATTCTAAACTCTTCATTTCTAACCACCTCCACACGTCCTGCCAGTGTTTATTTAATTTTAGTAACCTGTTTTATGATTTTGATATTCAGTTGTTTTTTTCTTTATTTATTTTTATTCTCTTTTACCATTCTTTTTTATTTCTATTATTATTATTATTATTATTATTATTATTATTACTATTATTATTATTTATTACATTTATTATTATTTCTTTTACTATTTCATGTTTTACTACTATATTTATATCTACTTTTATTGACTTTTTTAATATCTTTGTCTTGTTCCTGATTTTAGTTCCATTTTTATTTGTTTTTCTTTTAAGATTTATCTTACTTAATTTAGTACTCATTAAAATTATATATAATTTGAATTTATTTTCAGTCCCTTTTTCTTTAGTAATTGTAATGCTCGCTGAAACTGTAAATGAGGGTCTCCCTCAATTTATTCCTGAGTGAAAATAAAGCTTGATTGATTGATTAGCTGGTGGTCATAATAATGTGACTCCACTGTGTATAACACCTGCACTCAAAACCTTACAACTGTTACCTGCGTCACTTCATAGTCACCTGTGTAGCAGCAGTAACGCTACATACACAGCGCTCAGTACTGTGTGGTATAGAGGGAGGAGGGCTCGGATGCAGCTCCGGACTTTGTTAGGATTTGAAAGGTGACCGGACGACGTGAGAGCTGTCGGAATCTAACATCTCTAAACCTGCGCTGACGGAACCGTACGACCCTGACAGCTCGATTTTCTTTCAGTGGTCACTTTTCAAAATATCTGTCGGCTCGTTCGAAGCGTTCGCGTCTCCTAAACGACGTTTCCAGCAGAGTAGAAAGAATACGGCGCGACAGCGACAGCGCGGGCTGCTCCTCACCGGACCGCACGCCTCCCGACCCGGCAGTTACTGTCACACGCGCCGCACAGAGCCGACAGCAGCAGGAACGCCGCCGAGTGGGTTTCTCAGAGCTGTCATACGCCCAGTCTCCTGATTTTCTCATTTCAGCTGCGATAAGCGTCACAGTCGCGCCTTTCCAGCAGAACCTGTCACCAAAGATCTGAACTTCAGAGGCTCGTCTGATCATCCGCCTTTCTGATCACCAAACCCAAATCCATCCACCTCCACAGCGCCAGGCCTTCATCACCACGACTGACTGACTGACCTCAGCACAGCTCTGTATCTGTATTAGTCCAGACACAAACGTTTGAGGACGTCTTGTTTTTCAACATGATTCAAATATTAAGACTCAAATTAATATGAATATTTTTTAGTTACAGATTTAGTATTTCTTTTGAAACGGCTCTGAAATGCAGTCTTTGCGTTTGAGTTTCAATTTGTTGTTTTAGCAACAGTTCACAAACATATGGTGCTAATTTTGTGGCAAAGGTTTTAAATAAACTTATTAACCAATCCACAAATTCTAAAAAATATTAAGAATAAAATCATAAATAAATAAGAATAAGCAAAATTCATCAAAATAATTCATCATAGTTCTTTTTTTTTTGCTCCTTTTAAAGAGTAATTTTTGTAAATTTTTAAAAGATTTTCTTCTTTTGTGACCTTCGGAAAAGTGTCTCTAATTTTGTGGGAAAGTTGTAAATAAATTCATGAATCAATTTACAAACAAAACATGAAAAATTCAAATATTAAAAATGCACTTAAAGTGCAAATAATGAGAATGAAACCAAAACATTTCACAATTTCTTTTCGGCTCATTTAAAAGAGAAAAAAATGCAAATTTCGAGGATTTTCTTCTGAAACATTATAAAGAGTTTGTGATATTAGAAAAAGGTGCTGACGTTGGATGTCTATTGGTCCACCGTACCTTAGCCACACCCACTCTGTGAACTGTGGAACCCAATAATATTGCCCACTGTATCTCCTATTGAGATTGGAGGGCCATGAGGTCTAGGACTCCAGTTAGCCCACTGTGGATTTTGTGGTGTGTTTAGGATCATTATCCTCTTTGCACCTCCAGCTTTTTACAGACGCTGTAACCTTTACTTCCAGAATTTGCTTCTATTTAATTGAATCCATTCTTCTCTCCACCAGGGAGATGTTCTACATGACACTGGCTGCAGCAAGAGCCCCAAGCGTGATTGATTCACCTCCATGATTAACAGTTAGAGATGATCTTTGTGAGAAATTCTCCAAAAGAGACTTTTCTAAAATGCATCAACTTTGTTTAGATGTTACTTTGGAAAAGATGTCCAGCAGCTCCACTCCAGAGTCTGCTAAACCTTCATGAAGGTCTTTAACGGTCAAGCAGAGGTTCTGGAGTCTTTCTAGTGATCCTACGATCCTCTAGCAATTCTAGATATCCTCTCTCAGAAGGTTTTCTCCTCCGTTCCTGTCGACATTTTTTAAATTACATCAGGAACCAAGGAACCCGCCACCTGGAAACACTTTGCTATCTTCTTACAGCTTCTCCTGCTTTATGGGCATCAGTTATTATATTAATTATGAGTCAGCTGCTTATAGGAGCATCTGCTAAACGCTGTAAATGTAAATAGAGCTCAGCTGTTCAGTCACTCTTCATCACAACAACTGACAAACCTGTCAAATCCTTATTCATCAATCTGCTCTACATTCCAAAGATGATGATGATGATGATGATAGCTGTTTTATGGTTTTTAGTTACATAGGAAAGTAAAAGCAATTATACACTGTCAGTCAAAAGTTTGGACACGTCTCTCCAGGTTCTTCTTCTTCTGTGTACTATATTAATAGTACTAATATTAGTGAATAAGTGTGAGGAGATCAGAACTATAGAATAGTCAGTATGGAATTATTCCTGGAGCAGAATTAAACATCTGGTTGTGTTTAAAGAATGTTTCGAGGGTCTTTTAGAAATGAGCTCATTTGCTCTGATGCAGGTTTACATACTTTGAACATTCTGACCAGCAGCTTCATGAGGAGCCACATGAGCTGCTTCTCTAACAGGACTGAAGAAGATAGTGTAGATGTTGAGATCTTGTTCTGATAAACAGGTTTGGTGGTTTTATAGCTCTTATAAAAATATACATTCTCATTTTTACATTAAATACACTCAAATGTTTGTTTTAGTAATATTTGTGTACATGGGCTCCAACTTCACTGTTTACACTCCACTCTCAACACATTCAGATCTAAACACCTTAATAACTATAAACATATATATATATAAAATCAGGTAGGTGTCCAAACTTTTGACTGGTAGTGTTTTTTATTAATAGTTTTATTAAAACATGTTTGTTTTATGAGCTCCGTCACTGACATCAGTTTAATCACTAGTTAGATTTAAATTAGTCAGTTTAGTTAATATATATTGACGCTGTCCAATGAAAAAACAAGTATTTACATAATGGTAGCTTTACAGGGGAGGAGCAAAACTTTCTTAACTTTTAATGTAAGTGAATGTAACGAGGTTTCATAAGTGATTTTGAAGTGTTTCTATTGGTCCGTTCAACGTGAAACTCTCACAGGATATAAAGAAATAAAAAAATGATGTTATATTAATGGGTATATTTGCGGTAGAGATGTTATTTTTCAGGATATCGTCGCCGAGCTCTTGAGAAATCTGTTAAAAAGCCGTGAATCTGAGGTTAAACTGCTGCAGCCAGGTCAGCCTGAAGGGTCAGGAGCTCCTGCGTCTGCGCTCCAGCGTCAGTACTGCGACTGTAAGCCGCATGTGTTTGATAATCAAACGAGCAGGATCTGCAGCTGCTGCCTGAGAAAGCCCCGTGGACGTCCCTGAGGCTCCCAGATCCGAGGCTAAACCTGGAGATCACTTTCTCACACGCGCTGCTGAGGGATGATCTCAGCGCACAGACAAGCACGTTCATGCACGAGTGTGAGTTTCAGCTTCAGACTCCTTCGCACCACCATCTACAGGTAGCGTCTGTTTAACGTATGCACCACCTTTTCTCACGAGCGGGGTCTCTGCACAGGAGACACAGCAGCAGTGGTTTAACTGCCCCCCACAGGGGCATTACTGTGGTGTTTACTAATTGTTGTTTCTGGGAGAGAACACTTATTACTACTACTACTACTACTACTACTACTACTAATAATAATAATAATAATAATAATAATAGGTTTTATTTATATTTTATGTCTCTCGTTCCCAGGCGGGAGTTAAGCTCCACACGTAAAGTTCACAATAATAACAACAACTCGTACGAGGGTCTGCAGCGAGTTCCCAGCTGGGCTGAAGTGAAGGACGCTGATGTTTGAGGAGATGAAGGTACGTATCAGTGCTGTTCAGAAATAAACCTTCACTGCAGAGACAGAAACCCACTTTACTGCTGATGTGGTTCTGGAGCGTTTCTATTGGTCCACTGTAGATGTTGTTGTGTGAGATGATACAGGAAAGGTGAGGTGATTGGCTGACGGTGCTCTATTAGATTAAAGGGTTAAATGTTAGTATCAATACTGTTCCAGCCGCTTTCACTTCAAATCTCACTCTTCTACACCCAATACCTCTCTCTGTATCTCTCTCTCTCTCTCTCTCTCTATTTCTATCTCTAACTCTCCCTCTCTATCTCTTTCTCTCGCTCTCTTTCTCTTTATCACTTTCTCTCTCTTTCTATCTCTATATATCTCTCTCTTCCCTTTCTTTTTCTTTCTCTTCCTCTCTCCCTCTCTTTTTTTTCTCTCTTTTTCTTCCTTTTTCTCTCTCACTCTCTTTCTCTCTCTCCCTCCCTCTCTCTTTTCTCTCTCTTGCTCTTTCTCTCCCTCTTTTTTCTCTTCCTCTTTTTTTTCTCTTTCTCTTCCTGTCTCTCTCTCTCTCTCTCTGTGTATATTTATATATATCACTCTCTCTCTCTCTCTCTCTCTCTGTATATTTATATATATATCACTCTCTCTCTATCACTTTCTCTCTCTTTCTATCTCTATATATCTTTCTCCCTCCCTCTCTCGTTCTATCTCCAAATATATATCTCTCTTCCCTTTCTTTTTCTTTCTCTTCCTCTTTTTTCTCTCTCTCTTTTTCTTCCTTTTTCTCTCTCACTCTCTTTCTCTCTCTCCCTCCCTCTCTTTTTTCTCTCTCTTGCTCTCTTTCTCTCTCTCTCTCTCTCCCTCCCTCTTTTTCTCTCTTCCTCTTTTTTTCTTTCTCTTCCTGTCTCTCTCTCTCTCTCTCTCTCTCTGTATATTTATATATCACTCTCTCTCTCTCTGTATATTTATATATATATATATATATATCACTCTCACTCTCTCTCTCTGTATATTTATATATCACTCTCTCACTGTCTCTCTCTCTCTGTATATTTATATACATCACTCTCTCTCTCTCTCTGTATATTTATTTATATATATATCACTCTCTCTCTGTGTATATATATATATATATATATAATATATATATATATATATATATATATCTCACCTCTCTCTCTCTGTGTATATTTATATATATATATATATATATATATATATATATATATCACTCTCTCTCTCTCTCTCTCTCTCCTGACACTGTCAGCAAACAGAGCGTGTTAAACAGGTTTTGACACCCCGTACGCCACACAGTAAATCTCAGCTCAGAAATCAGGTGTACGTTCAGCTTTCACAGCTTTAACCCCTCCAGCCCACCAGACCTCCACCAGACCTCCACCAGACCTCCACAGCCCCCGAACTGTAGCCCAAACTCACAATAAGAGGTTCAGATGTGAGTGTGTTGAGAGTCGAGTGTAAATAGTGAAGTTGGAGCCCATGTACACAAATATTACTAAAAATGAGAATGTATATTTTTACAAGAGCTGTAAAACCCCCGCACCGCTCGGACCACCGACTGGACACAAAGGGCCGTGATTAATAAACATGTGGCTCTTAAACATCTCAGCGCTGATTCAACAACACGTGCTGTATGAACCCATTTCACAGCAACTCCTCTAATCATCTCCACCTAGTCGCCTCTGTGTGTCCAGCCTGAGTGATGATCTGGGAATCTATACAGTGAAGTGTTTATGTTGTCAGTTAAACCAGACAGCTCCGGTTATCTAGACCCCCGGGCAGTACACACACTCCACACGCAATCTCAGCAAACCCATCAATCAAATGCTGTAAAACTGTGACTACCTGGATCAGGTGTGTAAGAGCTGGAACTCTGGGCTACAGTGTGTTTAGTCGGTGTGATAATCACATTCAGTTCTGTCAATTACATGATTCTAGTTTTCTGAATTTGCTCTATAAAAGATTTTACTTCCAGGCAGCTGTTTCTGAGTAGGTTCTCAAGCAGCATTAGCTAAAGAGGACCTGTTGATCTCATCTACAATGTTAATAATTGTGTCTTTGGTTTCTAATATTATAGATTTCAGTTTTCTAGAAAACACAATATTTCTGTCATACCATACGAGGGCAAGTTTTTCCCAATGGGAAGGTGGTCGTGTAGCAGATCATAGAAGACCAGAATTCGACTGATGCAACCAGATTTGCAATATCTCTTGTGGTTCT
>CM038723.1:1637799-1660299 GCA_021613375.1 Megaleporinus macrocephalus
CCGTCTGATCTTCTGAACTCGTTTTACAGTGGTGCTCACAGGAACCAGACTCTTACAGACTCATGGGTCATTCTAGAAGCCTATACCTGCATTGTTGACCCCCTGAGCACTGGTTCCCATGACCACCACTGTAAAGAAACCTGATTTCTCTCTGCATGACTTCTCAACTACACAGGTCAAGGTCCAGACCTTCAGAACTTGTGTTATGATTCAGTGTCATTTACTGAAGTAGTCTATAACCAGCATCTTATGTCAACAACTGAAAGACCAACCCATCACACATACCGTTCAGTATATTTCAGTATATTTACTGTTTAAATACTGAACTGAATTAATTATTTATAAACTAATAATAAATGTTTCCCTCACTTGAAGTAAACAAGGGCTGTATTAAAAAAACAGAGTGCTTTTTTAAAAAAGTGAGATAAAGTAAATAAAATAAGCATCTTCTTGTTAACTCGGTTTAACATCTTAACAGTTTATCTCTCGTTTCCCGCCTTCTTCTTCTCTCACACTGTCTCTTGTTCAGTGAGAGATCTTGGTTGTCCAGGCAGGACTTTGAACCTGGGCTGATGGTGTCAGGGTCTTTCTCACTCACACATAAGAGAGATACGTGGCTTGTTTTAATTCTCCACGCTCTCAGAACAGATGAGATGTTGGTGTGGAGCTGTCTGTAAGAATAAACATGTCTCGGTCCAGTCCTGGTTGAAAAGTCGTTTTTTGCTGCCGAGTCTGAATGAGCCTTTCTCCAACTGCTGCTTCCCGCTTCGTACCTCGAATTTGCACAGATCTGATTGGCTGAGGAGCCTCTTTGGTGATCTTACAACGCACGTGATTGGTGAGTTTACTGCACTGCAAAGCCCGTATACTGTATAAAGACTTGAAATGTTCCACCCCTTAAAATAAACACTGTTGACACTCTGTTTGGGTCCGCATTGGACAACGTCTGGGTCTCTGAGTCTCTTCTTCTGCTCGTCATGCTGCGTATGACTAACACACCTTAAGCTAAAGCTTACCTGGCCGGGTCTTTCACGCCGCTGCTGTTCGTCCCCTTCAGAAGAGCGTGCTGGACGAGACCAGTCAGACTAGCGATCTGCTGCTCCATGAACTTCATGCGCTGGCTGAGGAACAGAAACCACAGGATCAACATGCTTATATAAGATCATGTATATCATATAGGGCTGTCGCGGCATTATCACCAAACGTATCCTGATTTTAGTAATATAACTATATATTACTATATAACTACATAAACATGTTTTATTGTCATTGTTATTATTAGGAATAGTATATTTATGACAAATTAAACAGTCCTTTAGTGTTAAACGCAGAGCACGTGAGGCTAATGACACCCAATAAGAACACTCCTTCACTCTTTCATGGAAACATAGTCTAGCTTATAGTCGAGGATTGATATACGCCGTGCAAAGAAGGCAAAAACAAAAACAAACTGAGAGCATGAGACCAGAATTCGTTTAGAAAATAAAGAAGGAAAACGAAACCCTTGCTTTAGTAATAATGTCTTTACTGTGTTGTACATTTTCAGGACAGCCGTCTCAGAAAAATACGTCTTGGCTGGAAACTCGTATAGCTTGTTGAGTTTCTCAAGCATAGACCGGTTTCTCGACTGGGCTGAATGGAACCATCTCCTCAACGAGATACCGCGTTACAGCAGACGCCAGGCGTTCATGTCTGTGACTTTCACGACTGTATTTGGAACCTCACGCAGAGCATTCAGCTACGTCTAACTGTGGGCTGGAACCAACCTGAGCTGTTCCTGTTGAGGCAGCTCCACGGCTTGTTGGTGGGCAGTTGCGCTTCAATAGCTGGATGATGGGGAGCCAGGTGGGATCTCAAATTTGATGTATTCGCCCGTTTCATAGAAACCTCTCAGGCACAGGTTTTGCAGATTGCCTCGTCTACATTGGCTGGATCTCCCTTTTCATTTGGTTGAAAGCAGAAATGCTCCCAAACTGGCCAAGTCGCATTTGGTTTTGCGACCAGAGTAGCTGCCAACGAACTCGAACAGTCTGTGTTTTTAAAATAATAATTAACATTCACTGCACATGCAGCCAAGCGGCTTACGCGCAAAACAAGAAGAACCTTGCGGAAAAATTTAAACACTAAGATCGCCGTGTGACGGTTGCTTGCAATTCTCTGCGGTTGGCAGGTCGACAGTATTGCAGTTATTGCGACAGCCCTACTATCATACGTATTAGTTTTGTTATTAGTGTTACACAGATATACAAACAAGTGCAGATAATGCAGAACATGCTGCTCACTCTCCACACTCTGAGCTCCGTTAGTCCAGTTTCTGGTTTGTTGTGACTGTTAACAAGTAAATCAGTGAAAGGAAAGTGGACGGCCAGTCTACTGGGGTCAGCTGTTAGCCATTACCCTAGCGCTCCTCGCTCAGCCAGCTGCTTTAAGAGATGCTGCGTCTGGGCCTACAAGCCGAGAGGCTCTGCAGCTTCTCAGCTAAATCAGACCAACTGACGGGCTGAGATGTTTACCAGATTCCAGCAGCGCTCTGAGATCGAAGCTCGAGTGTAAGAGACGCGAATAAGAGCCATGGAACTCTCATAACGTTGTTTTTGGTGTCAGAATGAAGAGAAAGAACAGTTCAGAAGATACACTTCTATTCTTATGACTGCAGAACAAACGTTCTCTGAGCTCTCAAGCTCTGGTCTCAGTCGTGTCTCCGACTGCGTTGTCTTTTATAGGCCTTCCTGCGCCTTCCTGCTCCTTCTGGCCCATGTGGTACACCTGGTCAGTCGTAATTCTCTGCGTGGACAGTGGTTCTCGAATAGACGTTCCCAGGTTCAGTCCAGGGTTTGTGTGAAGCCCCATATGCGACTCCCTAAATGGCCGGGGTGACCAAAGGCCTGACCTTCTCGCGAGCTCTGCCGTATTCTGCAGGCCATCTGTCTAATCTGAACTCAGCACTGAGTCTACGAGGCTGAAGTTGGCCTCCTGATCGCCAGGTTAAGGTGGAATGGACAAAAATTGAGGTGCAAGCAAACGTGAGGCGCTATGACAGCACACAAACAATAACAATAGAAAACATATGAAAATGCATCTGGATCCAGAAAAAACATGTACACAGTGAGTCCCCACCTAAATCATCACACGTCCCCCTCAAACCGACACTGTCCACAATAAAGAAGAGCCACTGACCACCCCAACAGCCGCCGGGGCTCTGATGTCGCTATAAAACAATAGTTAGTAGAAGGAGGGGTATCAGCGGGGGCTTCCTCTGCTGTGTTTATGAAGGTGGAGTGTTTGTGGTTCAGTCTGATGTGGCTGCAGTAAGAAGGAGATATTAGCACTGGCTTCTGCTCTGAGGAACCGAGGGTCCGCCTCACCTCCGTCTGTTATACTGTTATAAGTGATCCAGTCGTTTCACCACAATGTTGTGATATCATTACATCAGCAGCCCTGACGGACAAGAAAGCAAACCTTCTCCTGCACTGTTCACCTGTAATTAGTTTGTGTGTAAAGAGTTTGTCTAATGATTCTTAAAAACTAAAGTTTTATTACTTAAAATATTTTAGTATGTTCTACTATTTTGAAAGTATAACTGATACACTAATATTTTTAAATTGAACTTAAAACATCAGGTTTTAGCTTGGACCACGCCCCTGTAGCACCTTGCCAGATTCTCATTGGTCAGTTTAGTCTAGACTAGTTTGAGTTGTTTAGTGGAGCTTGTAAAGGTTTGAAGTCTTTTTATTCTATTTTCACTGTGAGGGTTTGGAGTTTTCTGAGTTTAACTTCTTTTCCTCGGACAGAAACTCTGTAGTGCTGGGATATCTCTACAGTGGACATATTTCTCCATTGTTTTCCTTTTCTTGAAGAACTACAGAGGACTACAATTAACCAAGCCGCCATCTCCCTCCTCTTTTTTCTCATTCTGGAACTTGGTAAGTTGTTTTCCGTGTTCAAGTGGTGTAAAACTGTTGTTCTGCAGTTGATGTTTATCTAAAGTTAGAAAATGTAATTTACTGTGTTTTTTAATCATTTCAATGTGTTTTAAACTGTATTTAAGCAAATTATTGTAAGATAAACAGTATTTCTAACTAGACCAATCAAAACCAGTCATCATCACTACTGAACCCTTCAAGAGTCAGGATCATCCTAGATGATCACAGTGATGTAATTTTAAATCAAATCAAACTAAATGTAACTGCTGTCTGTGTTCTTTTAGGAAAACATCAGATTTTTATGGAGACCACTAAACAAGCTCAAACTAGTCTTGATTGAACTGACCAATGAGAATCTGGCAAGGTGCTACAGGGGCGTGGTCCAAGCTAAAACCTGATGTTTTAAGTTTGTTCAACTTAAAAATATTAGTGTATCAGTTATTCTTTCAAAATAGTAGAACATACTAAAATATTTTAAGTAATAAAATAAAACTTTTGTTTTTAAGCATCATTACACAAACTTAAGGCTTTGGAGCGGAGGTGTACTGTCTGTGGGATGAAGTTCAGTACTATTGGTTGAAATGTTATTTTAAAATAAGGTTTATGTTATTATTAATCTCAGTCTTCACTACAAGTGAGATCCGAGAGCTGCTTTGCTTCTAAAAGTGAGTGTGTTTAATGTCTCACCTCTGAGGATCTGCTGTTGCCAGCCCTTGAAAGGGCCTGTCTCCATGACCGGGTGGCAGGTCAGCGAAAACAGGGGAGCCCATGTTCCCCTTGACCCTGCCCATTGCCTCCATGGTGCCATTACTATCCTTCCGGAATGATCTCCGCACGGGCGAGGACCTCTCCATGGCCTGGGCCAGCATGTGTGTGTTCTGCCCCGGGTGGACGTCAATCATCCTGACCTCGCCCATTCGGTGAGGGGACGCGGGCGGAGTTTTGGGCCCGAGTGGAACAGCGTGCTGGCTATCGGAATACTTCCGTGATTTCTGCCTGTAGAGGGAGTGCTGGGGGGCATCAGGGACATCGGGATACCGATGCTGGAGGAACACCGCCCCGTCCGGGACGTCCTGTGAAGAGGCCAGGCTCAGGCGGGCCTCAGCCGAGCTGTACGGGTTTGGGCCCAGGTCCTCATCCGGCTTGACATCGCGCCGCTCCAGGATGGCGCTGGAGCAGGGAGTGACGGAGCGGGCCGGAGGGGCGCTGGACAGGCGCTCGCGGGGCAGCGTGGCACTGCCCATTGATCTGGAGCCGTAGGGCAGTCTGGAGGGCGAGGAGGGCATGGAGCGAGCGGACGGCGGAGACATGGAACCCTGCATGGTGCGGATGGGGCTGTGGGGGGGGGGCAGGGTGTGGACTAGGCTCTGTCCACTCGCCGGCTGCCTAGTGCCGTACAGCCTCTCGCGGGAAATCTGAGAACAGAGGAAAAAACTTTAACTACGGCTCTTAAAAACAACTCTCCACCCCAGAAACCACCTTTACTCAGCAGGCTGAAACCCCTCGCTGGAATCCCAGCCCTTTTCTCTGTTACATGGTGACATCATCTCATAACATAGTCCTTATTGCAGCACATCTTTACACAATGCACAGGGAGCTAAACCAGAGACCACTCAGTAATGTCCAGTTCTACAGAACCTGTAGCGGATGCTGCTTCTGAGGCTGATTTGTAATAACACTGTTATATAGTGTAATAGTGAGAGTTCAGTACTTAGAACTGTAAACCTGTAATAACACTGTTATATAGTGTAATAGTGAGAGTTCAGTACTCAGAACTGTAAACCTGTAATAACACTGTAATATAGTGTAATAGTGAGAGTTCAGTACTCAGAACTGTAAACCTGTAATAACACTGTTATATAGTGTAACAGTGAGAGTTCAGTACTCAGAACTGTAAACCTGTAATAAACGCTGTTATATAGTGTAACAGTGAGAGTTCAGTAACTCAGAACTGTAAATCTGTAATAACACTGTTATATAGTGTAATAGTGAGAGTTCGGTACTCAGAACTGTAAAACCTGTAATAACACTGTTATATAGTGTAATAGTGAGAGTTCAGTACTCAGAACTGTAAACCTGTAATAACACTGTTATATAGTGTAATACTGAGAGTTCAGTACTCAGAACTGTAAACCTGTAATAACACTGTAATATAGTGTAATAGTGAGAGTTCAGTACTCAGAACTGTAAACCTGTAATAACGCTGTTATATAGTGTAACAGTGAGAGTTCAGTACTCAGAACTGTAAACCTCTAACAACGCTGTGATATAGTGTAACAGTGAGAGTTCAGTACTCAGAACTGTAAACCTGTAATAACGCTGTTATATAGTGTAACAGTGAGAGTTCAGTACTCAGAACTGTAAACCTGTAATAACGCTGTTATATAGTGTAATAGTGAGAGTTCAGTACTCAGAACTGTAAACCTGTAATAACACTGTAATATAATGTAATAGTGAGAGTTCAGTACTCAGAACAGTAAACCTGTAATAACACTGTTATATAGTGTAATAGTGAGAGTTCAGTACTCAGAACTGTAAACCTGTAATAACACTGTTATATAGTGTAATAGGTGAGAGATCAGTACTCAGAACTGTAAACCTGTAATAACACTGTTATATAGTGTAATAGTGAGAGATCAGTACTCAGAACTGTAAACCTGTAATAACACTGTTATATAGTGTAATAGTGAGAGATCAGTACTCAGAACTGTAAACCTGTAATAACACTGTTATATAGTGTAATAGTGAGAGATCAGTACTCAGAACTGTAAACCTGTAATAACACTGTTATATAGTGTAATAGTGAGAGATCAGTACTCAGAACTGTAAACCTGTATTAACACTGTTATATAGTGTAATAGTGAGAGTTCAGTACTCAGAACTGTAAACCTGTAATAACACTGTTATATAGAGTAATAGTGAGAGTTCAGTACTCAGAACTGTAAACCTGTAATAACACTGTTATTAAACACTATTAATAAACACTGCAGCTCGTACAGACGCCAGAATGGAACCCAGCAGCGTTTAAGGTGGAACGGAGAATTCCCAAAACCAGCTGCTGAACTTCCAACATCTTTAACAGAATCCTGAACAACTTTAACTCTGCAGTCTGTACGTTTCACTCCGGACAGTTTCTCCAACACTCGGACACCATGGAGCAGCTTCAGCTCAGCGTTCAACACTGAAGAGACTGAAGAGACGAGCAGCTCCACCTTTATTAGCACCACAACCTCAACAGTGACTGGAAGTAGCAGCCATGCTGTGTGAGTGGATCACTCAACTTTACTCAACTTTGTGTTTGAGTTCCAGATGAAAGAGAGTATGGAATATATGGAAGAGTGACTTTATAAGAGTGCTTCACTGGCTGGTGAGAGATTCCCTGATAACTGGAGGAGTGTTTACGAGGAACCTCGGCGATAGAGAAACGAACGTGGTTATGGGAACGAACAAGCATCAACAACTCTGTCTCTGCGTCCCTAAAAAGGAATTTCCTCTGAAAGCGTCCACCCTTTGTGTGCTGCGATAAAACAGATGAAAGGACGGAATTATTTGCGCCGGTCGCAGGTAAAAAGTCCCCATTCATATTAATAACAAGTCCTGAAAGGAGGAAACCGAAGACAGAAGCTTGTGTCTGTGTTGCTGTGATTAAGGTCTGAGAATAATGGCAGAGTAAGACTCCAACAAAGGGATGAATGTGGCACGAACAATAGCCCTGCCCGGACCTGTCCTCGCGCAGTGGCCAGGCTTAAGCATGCAGGAATAAAGCAGACAGCCTGCAGGTGAATTACTCCGCGTCAAACAGAGACTGTCTATCATCGTCTCGGCTATTAGCTCCACGGCGGGGAGGACGCCCAATTAAAATCTGTCAGCTCGCTGTAAAGGGCCTCAGATCTACACTGTCCATGCATATCAAACGCTTAGCAAGAAACACAAACAAAGTTCTGAAAACAGCTCTGCAACCAGACGGTTAATAACACGGACGACAGTGAAGCTTCCAGAAAGTCGCTACTACAGTTTCATACTTTTCTCAGTTTTCTTTTAGGATATAAAGTAGACTAAGTCCACAGTTTAAACCAGTACACTGCCTGAGAGTGCTAACTCCATGTGAACGCTTTCAAATATAACTAGAAAAGAACAAGCAGGATGGCTGCACAGCTTAAGCAGTGCGAGGAACGAGGGATGAATAAGCAACAAGTAGAGGAGTGCGGGTCAGTGTGTTTGGGGTTCTGATCTGAGTGAGTACAGGCTGTTTAGTAGTTGCAGGTTAAATAAAATCATAATATTTGTGTGGGCTTGAAAGTGAATGGAACTCTATGGGTAAAAAGAGGGACGAATAAACGACAAGAAGAAGAGTGTGGGTGGGTAAGCCTGTGGATTGGAGTTTGGGGATCTGATCTGAGTGAGTACAGGCAGTTTAGTAGTTGTAGGTTAAACGAAACCATGACGTTCGTGTGGGCTTAAAAATAAATGTGACTCTAAGGAGGGGAACGAGGGATGAATAAACAACAAACAGATCAGTGCCAGTCAGTATGTCTGTGGATTGGTGGTTGGTACCTGCCCTGAGTGGGTACATGTAGTTTGGTGGCTGTAGGTTGATGGAAACCATGATGTTTGTGTGGGCTTGAAAATGCATGGGATTCTATGAGAGGAACGAGGGATAAATAAACAACAAATAGAGAAGTGTAGATCAGTCTGTCTGGGGATTGGAGCTTAGGGACCTGCCCTGAGTGGGTACATGTAGTTTGGTGGCTGTAGGTTGATGGAAACCATGATGTTTGTGTGGGCTTGAAAATGCATGGGATTCTATGGGAGGAACGAGGGATGAATAAACAATGAACAGATGAGTGCCGATCAGTATGTCTGTGGACTGGTGGTTGGTACCTGCCCTGAGTGGGTACAGTGAGTTTGGTGGCTGTAGGTTGATGGAAACCATAATGTTTGTGTGGGCTTGAAAGTGAATGGGACTCTATAGGAGGAACGAGGGATGAATAAACGACAAGTAGAGAAGTGTAGATCAGTCTGTCTGGGGATTGGAGCTTAGAGATTTGATCTGACTGAGTACAGGCAGTTCGGATGTTGTAAGTTAAACAAAACCATGATGTTTGTGTGGGCTTGAAGATGAACGGGAAGACTCTTATCTGGAATCCATGCATCCAATCAAAAAGCTGTATACAAGCCAGAATCACACAGTCATCCCGGATCTGGATCTGGATCTGGAGTTGGAACAAAGTTGATATCTCACCAACAACCATAATTAATTTAAACATAGATTTAAATTAGGATCAGATTTATGTTTAACTTATAAAAACAATTTTTATCATTTAAAAATTCAATCATTTATTGAACGAAGTGATCAAACTTCAAATGTTTGCCCACAAACGTTCATGAACCTCCTCTTACAGGACCTGGTGTGTGAGCAGCAATGACTTGAAGGATCTAGGCCTCCTTACAGAACCTCGTCCTGCTTGGTGGCTTCCTATTTTGTTACTTTCTAATTAAATACATTCAATTATATTTATAGTCACCTGTTGGCCGAAGCCTTCAGCAGATCTGAAGCTTCATTAGAACATCTCTAATCAAATATTACTTTTAAACAATTTAAAACAATACATTGTGCAAAAACGCTCTAGGCTGGTTAGATGCCACCAGCTGCTGGACATGGTTTATTATTAGCATCGCTAGATGAGTTTATTAGTAGTATTTCTAGATTTCTAGATATTTATAAAAGTACAAATCCACGCTAAAGAGTAGCCTCTTTAATGTTTTACCGTAAGTTTTCCACTTTATTAATTATTTATTTATTTATTAATTTTTGTCAGTGCTCGTTTATAGAGTAGCCTAAACTCACTCCTTCTTTATTTGCTCAATATTTTAAAATCCTCAGGACAGCAGAACCAGGACACGTTCTTCTACTCTCAGCGCTCTGAAACTGATACCTCCATCACATTTAAGACTAAGAACGTCACGACATGTTAAAGAAACTTCTAAAACCAGTGACACAACATGCTCGGGCACAAAAGCAGCATCCACAAAAGACCGAGCCCTTCATGATGAAGGATGGGTCGAGGCTCGCCACTTTCCCAAAAAACCTGTCAGCGAATTACGCAACAGTCTGAAAACAACAGGCTTCAGTGAGCTATCGGGATTTTAGGTATTTCACCCTCTACAGTGAGAGAGATTCAGGGAATCCAGAGGAATCCAGAGGGTGAGTAACAGGCAAGCCGGAAAACCACACCTGAATATGATCTTCCATCCCTCAGACAGCAGAGCACTGGGACCAGCATGCTTTAGTGAGGGGTATCAGCACATGCACTCGGAATACTGCAACAAACCATCATCAGTGAACACCCAGTGTCTGTACATGTACTTCATAATCTGATAACAGCGGAAAATCTGATTATGTCAGTAATCTCTTCACCATGTTTGCATGCACGTGGGTAATCAGATAATGGGAGTCCACGAGTCAGACAGTAATCAGATTTCTGCCTTGGATGGTGTTAAAATAACGTAGAACGTCCCATTTTTAATTCATAGGGTTTAATATGATGCCGGTCCAACCTTTGCAGCTATAACAGCTTCAGCTCTTCTGGGAAGTCTCTCCACACGGTTTAGGAGAGTGTTTATGGGAATGTTTATGGGATCGTTCTTCCAGAAGACCATCTGTGAGGTCAGACGCTGATGTTGGACGAGAAGGTCTGGCTCGCAGTCTCTGTTGGAACAGGAAGGGGCCGTCCCCAAACTGTCCCCACGAAATTGGGAGCATGAAATTGTCCAGAATCTCTTCTGAAGCATTAGAAGTTCCTTTCACTGCAACTGAGGGTCCGAGCTCACCTCCTGAAAACAACCCCGCACCATGATCCCCCCTCCACCAAACATTACACTCGGCGCAACGCAGCCAGACAAGTACCATTATCCTGGCAACCATCAAACCCAGACTCGTCCATCGGATTGCCAGACGGAGAAGCGTGATTGGTCACTCCAGAGAACATGTCTCCACTGCTCTAAAGTCCAGTGGCGGCGTGCTTTACTCCACTGCATCAGACGCTCTGCATTGTTCTTGGTGATGTAAGGCTTGGATGCAGCTGCTCAGCCGTGGAGACCCATTCCATGAAGCTCTCTACGCTCTGTTCTTGAGCTGATCTGAAGACCACATGAAGTTTGGAGGTCTGTAGTGATTGACTCTGTAGAAAGGTGGTGACCTCTCTGAACTCCAGCTCTTCTGAAATGGACTGATGATCAGATCAGTTGGTCTGATTTATGGAAATAATGGACGGTGTGTCTCCAGACTATAAAACACCCACACTGTTACAGTGTCTCAGGTATTTGATGGGGGTCACCTTGGCAGGGGTAACTTCTGGGGCACATTTGGGGCCAATAATGGTGAAAGCTATTATTTTGGCAATGTGTTACACGTTGTAACAGCGAGGCTGTGTAATCAGACAGTGCATGCCCCCGCCCGAGTGAAGGTACAGAATCAGACACTGTGTTGCTGTAGTTTTGCAGGCTGGAGTTTAATCACTGACTGCTGTAGTTCTGTTGTTGTTAGTGTTTCACATCCTGCCCCGACTCGAGCTGCTGGTACTTCCTGAAGGGTGGGGGTGGGGGTGGATCAGCGTAGGCGGGCTCCTTCAGCAGGATTACCCATCCTCCTCAGGAGAGGCGTGTTTGAACAGGTGCAGCACATTAGCCTAAAACCTCCCTGCAACTCTGTCAGCGCTCCTTTACCAGGAGCTCCTACAGCACTGAACCGGAAACACAAACACACACTTCACACGGATACAACACAACAACAGCGCTGACAGCTGGGAGGAGCTAGATGGAGGGGTTAGTTTGGAGTGAAGGAGTTGGAGGAGTTAGTTGGAGGAGCTAGTTTGGAGTGAAGGAGTTGGAGGAGTTAGTTTGGAGTGGAGGAGTTAGTTGGAGGAGTTAGTTTGGAGTGAAGGAGTTGAAGGAGTTAGTTTGGAGTGAAGGAGTTGGAGGAGCTAGTTTGGAGTGAAGGAGTTGGAGGAGTTAGTGTGGAGTGGAGGAGTTAGTTTGGAGTAAAGGAGTTAAAGGAGTTAGTCTGGAGTGAAGGAGTTGGAGGAGTTAGTGTGAAGGAGTTGGAGTGAAGGAGTTAGTCTGGAGTGAAGGAGTTGGAGGAGTTAGTGTGAAGGAGTTGGAGTGAAGGAGTTAAAGGAGTTAGTTTGGAGTGAAGGAGCTGGAGGAGTTAGTTTGGAGTGAAGGAGTTAAAGGAGTTAGTTTGGAGTGAAGGAGTTGGAGGAGTTAGTTTGGAGTGAAGGAGCTGGAGGAGTTAGTTTGGAGTGAAGGAGTTAGTTTGGAGTGAAGGAGTTAGTTTGGAGTGAAGGAGTTAGTTTGGAGTGAAGGAGTTGGAGGAGTTAGTTTGGAGTGAAGGAGTTAGTTTGGAGTGAAGGAGTTAAAGGAGTTAGTTTGGAGTGAAGGAGTTGGAGGAGTTAGTTTGGAGTGAAGGAGTTGGAGGAGTTAGTTTGGAGTGAAGGAGTTAAAGGAGTTAGTTTGGAGTGAAGGAGTTGGAGGAGTTAGTTTGAAGTGAAGGAGTTTGTTGAGTTAGTTGGAGTGAAGGAGTTAAAGTTAGTGAGGTTTGGAGTTTGGAGTGAAGGTAGTTGGAGGAGGAGTTGTTGGAGTGTGGGTGTTAGTTTAGGTGAAGGAGTGTAGTTTGGAGTGAAAGGAAATGAGTTAGGTGTGAAGTGGAGTGAGGAGTTGGTTTGAGGTGTATGGTGAAGCCACTTCCGTCTACCTGTTCAGTATAAATCACTCCATCATTAAATCCGACTCACAGTAACAAACATCTTCCACAGAGAACCTCCACACCACGTTCCAGAAGAACAGCAGCGTTTAGCTGAGCTTCATAAAGATCGGATTGAAATGTGGCAGATCAGATTGGATTGCAGGAAAGATCGGACTGAACTGTGGGAGAACCGAACGAGTTGGAGCAAAGATTGGACTGAATTGTGGGAGAACAGATTAATTGCTGTAAAGATCGGATTGAACTGCGGCAGATGGGACTGAATTGTGGGAGAACCGAACGAATTGCAGCAAAGATCGGACTGAATTGTGGGAGAAGGGACTGAATTGCCGTAGAGATCGGACTGAGTTGCTGTAGAGATCGGACTGAGTTGCTGGCGAACGGACTGAATGGTGGGAGAATGGACTGAATTGCTGTAGAGATCGGACTGAGTTGTGGGAGATCGGACTGAGTTGCTGTAGAGATCGGACTGAGTTGTGGGAGAACGGGCTGAATTGCTGTAGAGATCGGATTGAGTTGTGGGAGAATGGACTGAGTTGCTGTAGAGAACGGACTGAGTTGTGGGAGATCGGACTGAGTTGCCGTAGATCGGACTGAGTTGCTGTAGAGATCGGACTGAGTTGTGGGAGATCGGACTAAGTTGTGGGAGAACGGACTGAGTTGCTGTAGAGATCGGACTAAGTTGTGGGAGAACGGACTGAGTTGCTGTAGAGATCGGACTGATTTGTGGGAGATCAGACTGAGTTGCTGTAGATTGGACTGAGTTGCTGTAGAGATCGGACTGAAGGTCCTGCAGTGAAAGCCAGTGTGAGTACAGGCTGCTAGCGTGTTGGCTGAGACTGAACGCTGAGGAGCTGAAAGAACAAACCCTCCACACGACCTGAGACCTCAGCTCCTCCTCCAGCCAGGTGAACAGGTGTGCTGGGCGAGCGAGCGTGCGAGCACATGTTTGCCTTCTCTCACTTCTCGCACGTCCTGATTGGCAGACGCTCTGTTTAGCGCGTCCTTATCTGAGCACTGATCTGATCTCGCTCTCGCTCCGGGAATGTAAATGCTTTAGCAGGACATGCGGCCTGACTGCGGCGGAGGTGTTGCGGGGTTGACGCTCGGCTGATAGGTGATGACAGCGCGCCGTACGATGGTTTACGGCGAGTGAACAGGTGCTCCAGCGGCGGCCGCTATGTTTCAGGAGCAAAACTGGAATATTAAAGCCGGAGAAGCTCTGAGGACGTTCCACATCTGCTGCCTGAACCGTCTCCAGCTGGCCCGTCTGCACCGATAACATCAGACCAGACCAACACGTTCAGGAGCCTTCAGACACAGAACCCATCATCTGGATTACACTACCTCCCTTTTATCCTACATTCCTTTAGCTGATGTAAACCATCTTCTCCAGGTCTGCACCATTACAGAGAACCACCAGCATCTTCCAACCAGATCTTCTACATACAGTCATACGCCCTGAACACTCATTCCAACACACTTCACTGAGAACTGGAAACCAGCGTCTGCCCACAGCTTTCTGTTGTTTACAGAGTATCAGTCTCACTCTGCAGCCAGAAACTCTTACTCTTTACTCTTATTAATAATTTCTCATACTCTACTGCCTGTTCCAACTTATTAAACACCACCTTTAGGACATTTTATGAGATTATATTTTTGTAAGTTGCACCAACTGAGGTGAGCAGCCCATCACAATAATATTGTTCACAAAACAATATTCCTGTGATATTAACCCCATGGGGTCTAAGGGCATTATCTCGATTTATGAACATTTTCTTAAACACTTGCATGTAACATAATATCCACATATTTTATATCAAGATATTCAGAACAGCCTCGACTGTCTCAATAAAAAGGAAATAAGTGACCTGGAGGAAGTATGAAGAGATAATCTGGTCCTAAACCTGAAAAACTTGAAACTCTGATTTTAAAATTCTTCTTATATCTTGTTAAAAAATATATCGTACTTATGCGGGACAAACTATTTTGGTGCCTCACAACAGTAGTTGAATGTATGAATAAAATTGAGTAGAATTTTGTTATTCTACTTAATACAACAATTAACAGCCATTAATTTGGACATAAACATAAAAAAAAATCACTGTTCAATAGTAAATGTTTATTTTACTTTGTTTATTAGAAAATATTTACTTTAACATGTAAAACTAACTACATACACCATTTTCTCTTATTTGTTCTGTGTGTCAACAGTTGTTTAGCGATTTCCTGAAAGCCCATTGGTCAGCTTCACACAAAACACTGATGACAGACACACGAATCCACCAACTTGTCAACCAATCAGAGACTGTGTTCATGATCTGTCGACCAATCAGAGACTGTGTTCCTGACTTGTCAGCCTATTAGAGGTTGTGTCCCTCCTCCCATCACCACTGGACTTGCTGCACAGGTGGCGTCCTATCACGGTACCACGCTGGAGTTCACTGAGCTCCTGAGAGACCCACTCTTTACTAATGAGTGTAGAAGCAGTCTGCAGGACCAGGAGCTGGTCTTATACACCTGTGGTCGTGAACATGATTGGAACACCTGAACTCAGTGATTTGGGGGGGTGAGTGAATACTTGGGTCAGTATAGTGTATCAATACTTGTCGTCCGTGTATAGAACGAAGAATTCAGACGAGAAGCTGCTCAATGAAAGCTTCAGCTCTGAAGAGGAACATGAAAACACAAGCCCCGGTCCGGTCAGGCCTGCAGGTCCAGTTCTAAACAGCACGCTGACATAGATTTATCTACATACTCGTTACTTTTGTTTTTATTATTATTCCTCACACACACAGCCCCACGCCCCACACAGGAATTCCAACCGAGGCTCTGGACTCCAGCCCGAATTCCCCTGTGGCCCGGCGGCCCGGCAGCTGATATTCCACAAACAGAACATACACTCACACTGCACCAGTCCCAATCTGATACCGCACATCACCGCACCCAGCCACGCCCCATCTCCAATAACCATCTCCTGCTCCGTCGTTCCTCACTGTTTACACTCGCACAGCCGCCCACTCCTAGTACTACAGTCTGCTGCACTGACAGGCGGAGGTTGGGGATCACTGGTCCTGCTGATGATCTGTATGTGTCATATACACTTCATACAGTGCAGATCAGAGAGTTATAAACCAGCCCGCCAGCGAGGCTTCTACACGCCTCGTTCAGCATATGAAGAATAAAGTTTACTAAAGAATGATTATTTACTTTAACAGATCACTTCACTGGATACTCTCTTAACTACACTGAGAGTTTGATATTGTTTAATATGATGTTAAATATTTCTACAGGTGCCTCTTCACCACTTTTTCAACACTGAATATCTCAATGAGCATCCAGTATAGATCCAATATTCAAATTCTTTAAAATAAGCTATTTATAGCCTCGTTCTGCAATCAAAGACTGTATTCCTGATGTGTCAATCAATCAAAGACTGTGTTCCTAAAGCCTCATCCAATCAGAGACTGTGTTCTTGACTTGTCAACCAATCAGAAATTGTCTTTATGACTTGTTAACCAATCAGAGACTGTGTTCCCGACTTGTCGGCCAATCGGAGACTGTCTTTCTGACTTATCAACCAATCAAAGACTGTGTTCCTGATGCGTCAATCAATCAGAGACTGTGTTCCTGACTTGTCGGGCAATCGGAGACCGTCTTTCAGACTTGTCAGCCAATCAAATACTGTGTTCCCAACTTGTTGGCCAATCAGAGACTGTCTTTCAGACTTTTCAACCAATCAAATACTGTGTTCCCAACTTGTTGGCCAATCGGAGACTGTCTTTCAGACTTTTCAACCAATCAAATACTGTGTTCCCAACTTGTTGGCCAATCGGAGACTGTCTTTCAGACTTTTCAACCAATCAGAGACTGTGTTCCCAACTCGTCGGCCAATTGGAGACTGTCTTTCAGACTTGTCAACCAATCAGAGACTGTGTTCCCAACTTGTCAGCCAGTCGAAGACCGTGTTCCTGACTTGTCGACAAATCTAAGACCGTGTTCCTGTCGCATCAACCAATCAGAGACTGCGTTCCTGACTGGTCAACCAATCAGAGACTGCGTTCCTGACTGGTCAACCAATCAGAGACTGCGTTCCTGACTGGTCAACCAATCAGAGACTGCGTTCCTGACTGGTCAACCAATCAGTTGTGATCCCAACTTGTTGGCCAATCTGAGACTGTGTTCCTGATGCGTCAATCAATTAGAGTCTGTGTTCCTAAAGCCTCAACCAATGAGAGACTGTGTTCCTGACTTGTTAACCAATCAGAGACTGTGTTCCCAACTTGTTGGCCAATCAGAAACCATGTTCCTAACTGCCTCCCCCACAGCCGCCCCTGTCCCCCACAGCCACCCATCCCCCACAGCCGCCCCTGTCCCTCACAGTGGCCCCTGTCCCGCACAGCCGCCCTTGTCCCCCAGAGCCGCCCCTGTCCCCCACAGCCGCCCTTGTCCCCCACTAGCCGGCCCCTGACCCCACAGCCACCTGTCCCCCACAGCCGCCCCTGCCCCCCAACAGCGCCCCTGCCTCCCACAGCCGCCCCTTGGCCCCCCACAGCCGTCCCTGTCCCCCACAGCCGCCCCTGCCTCCCCACAGCCGCCCTGTCCCCCCACAGCCACCCCCTGTCCTCACAGCCACCCCTGTCCCCCACAGCCGCCCCAGTCCCCCACAGCCGCTCCTGTCCCTCACAGCCCCGCCCCCTGTCCCCCCAAAGCCGCCCCTGTCCCTCACAGCCGCCCCTGTCCCCCACAGCCCGACCCTAGCCTCCCCCACAGCCGCCCCTGTCCCCCACAGCGCCCCTCCCTGTCCCGTCACAGCCGCCCCTGTCCCCCACAGCCGCCCCCTGTCCCCCACAGCCGCCCCTGTCCCTCACAGCCGCCCCTGTCCCTCACAGCCGCCCCTGTCCCCCACAGCCGCCCCTGTCCCTCACAGCCGCCCCTGTCCCTCACAGCCGCCCCTGTCCCTCACAGCCGCCCCTGCCTCCCCACAAACATGTATGTAGAAAGCAGTACCTGCACACATACACTGAGCTTCAGAAATGCTGCTGTTTAGCCCAAAACAACACCTGCGTGAGCTGCTACAGCGAGACTCTCAGGTTACAGCGAGAGTGAGTCCAGTGAACATGTTCCTCACACGCAACGTCACCTGGTCCGCCACTCCTACCCCGGAGCTGATGATGCTAACAATCATTAGCACTCTAAAAGCATGAGCGCCTAAATCATCACACAGGTGTTCAGTCTCTCTCACAGACTTCTCTAACACGGTACACTCTAAAACATGAACAGCAGTTTGTCATATGGCATCATACAGTCTTACAAAGCCAGTATGTAGTGAACGCTGCACAGTGAACGAGTTAATGAGGGAACCAATCAGAACGCAGCAAAGCGTCCATCATCCAGCAGGAAAGTTATTCAGAGGATATACTCAGTTTACATTCCATCACTGAACAAAGAAAAACTGGTCTCTCCAAAACGATGCCTTTACAGAGTAATATAATAAATAAACAGTCTTTCAGTTCAGAGTCTTTTTAGGGGAGTCTTTAATATGAGTCTAAATTATTAGGACAGGTTGTTAAAAATCACTGAAAGTATCAGATGTATTAGATTTTCTGTTAAAAATCACTAAAAGTATCAGATGTATTAGATTTTCTGTTAAAAATCACTAAAAGTATCAGATTTATTAGATTTTGTGTAAAATCCGCTGCACGTGGGTCTCCATTGTTGTATCTACTGACGTGATCAGCGGGTAGTGACGACAAATGGTTGCAGTAACCGGCCGTCACGCTCGAGCACAGCTAGCTACTAAAACATGCTACTGTTCAGCTCTTTACAGTTTGAGCTAGAACTCAACATTTCTGACATCAGCGGTGACATCACACACCACGTTAGTGTAAATGGTGAACAGAGAGGGTGGAGGAGAGAGTGACACAGTGCTGGAGTTGTTGTGAAGCTGTGTGTTGGTGTTGACGGAGAAGGAGAGTGTCTGTTAAAGGAGCTCCGCTTTCTAGCAGGAAACATTCACGCTCAGTAAACAGCTCGATACACTGAACGGGAGTGTCTCTGAGCTTCACACTCCTTTATTAGTGAAGTAGTATGTTCACTACTAAGACTGGGCCTTTCACCTTCAGGATCCACAAACGAGGAGAAGCAGCTGACGCTAACGCTAAACGTTCTCAGGAGAGAGTCCAGCGCATGTTCACGTTCACGGTTCTTCTCGTGGTTCTCCATAATCTGGAGCTTCTGGACTTCCTGTGTGGAGAAACTGTGGCTCTGCATTGTGTTTTAGTCTCCGCTTAAAACCAACAGCCTCCGTCAAGTCTCTCACCAGTGGTGGTCTACTGAACCACTCAAACTCATCCAGACTGAAGTGAGGAGAGCAGAGCGGGGGTCTTTGGGTAGCTGTGTTGGTCCACACGCTGCTTCACTAACTATTCTCCTTGTTTATGTTTGTAGACCTGAAACCATCAGACCTCATCTACCCAGCAGGTCCATATGTTAAATATTTAGAATAAAAGAGTTAATTTATAAATAAATCTGATACTTTTGTGATTTTTTATAACGTTTCTTAATAATTTAGAGTCATTACAACATATTAAGACTTACAAGTGTTACCAGCCGGGGTTTCCCTTCAATGATCAAAGGGGTTTTGTAGAATTTTAATTGGTGTAATCGTTCTAAAGTTCTGAGATGATGTAGAGTTCAGTGGAGTTTGACAGATGTACTAGGGTTTAGGTTGGGACAGGGATGATTTGTTGTTCACTCACTGATCAGGTTTAAACAATTTAGACATGCGGTTTCTATGGCGCTGAAATTAAAGAAGTAAGCTTGGGACGCCAAACATGTCTGGACGGGGACGCGGGAAGATTACACGATAACGCCTACTAAACATCATACGTTACACCAGATCAAAGAAATAATAGTAACTTTACAGGAGAGATCAAAAACCGTCCTGACCTTCAGTAGAAGTGAATGTAAAGAGCGTCTATTAGAAAGTATTTTGGAGCGTTTCTATTGGTCCATTCATCAGGAAACTCTCACAGGATATAAAGAGCAGCTGTCGTGTTTGAATGATGTAGAAAAATGAAAATGGACACAGTAGATATATTCTGTTTGATGTAAATTAATAATAATAATAATAATAATAATAAGTGAAAACAGATCAATAATTCTGTATGACATCATCGTTCATGTGGCAAATGCTGCTTACAATTTCAGCACAAACACCTTCTTGTGTAATGCAAGTGTCCTAAACCTGTATGTAAAGATTCACTACATACTAATAATAATAATAATAACAATAATAATAATAACAATAATAATAATAATAATAATAATAATAGCTCACACCACACAAACGTTCAGGCACTATTAGTGAACTGTGTCAAAATATCCTACTACGTATCAAGTATCGTGAAAATCCCCCCCAAACCCCGCATCCCATCACTCACCCTGCTGTCTCCGTTGTTGCTCCTGGAGGTGTGATTGAAGGCCTGGGCGGGGTCCTTGTGGTAGAGCTTCAGGCAGGAGTGAGGCGAGATGTTTCTGTAAACACAACACGAGCTGCAGGTCAGCGTCAGGAGACTCGGGCGGGTTCTTTACGGTTCCCCGGCCGGTCGGTTCCGGTCATTAGATTACTGTTACATAATCAGATTTCAGAAGTTTGATCAGCGTTAAATAAGAACACGCTCGCTGTAAACCCGTCAGCCGAGCTGCAAACGCTAAATTAGTCTAAACCCTCGACGTTCACGCCTGTCAGATCACACCACACACACCAGCAGCTCACTCTGACAGACAGGTCACGGGGCAGGCTGACACACGCTGACTCCCCAGAACTTTCTAACCTGATGAACAGCCAAGCCCCGCCCCCTGGTTAGAAACAACACACACACACTCACCTACATACACACACACTCACACACACACACACACACACACACACACACACTCACAGTCACCTGCATACACACACACTCACACACATACACACCTGCATACACACACATACACAAACACACACAAAGACATAGAACCCAATCACATGCACACACACACACACTCACTCACATATATACACAAACACACACAGACACACACCTGCATACACACACACTCACATATATACACACACACACACACACACACACATACACAAAGACACAGAACCCAATCACATGCACACACATACACACACACACACTCACATATATACACACACACACACACACTCACTCACCTGCATACACACACACACATACACAAAGACACAGAACTCAATCACATGCACACACATACACACACACCTGCATACACACACACTCATACACACACATACACAAACACACACAAACACACAGAACCCAATCACATGCACACACACATACACACTCACATATATACACAAACACACACACACAGACACACACACACTCACACACACACCTGCATACACACACACACTCACATATATACATACACACACACACACACACACACTCACCTGCATACACACACACACACACACACACACAAAGACACAGAACCCAATCATATGCAGACACACACACACACACACACACACAATCTTACAAACACATGCACATGCACTCACACATGAGCATACACACCCATGTATAGACACCCACAGTCATACACTTGCACACACACACTCCTACACCCATATGCACGCACAGACACACACACACAGACGTGCACACTCTCACATAAACACACGCAGGCACGCACGCGTGCTGGAGTGATGGATCACACTGCTTTCCTGTTGACTAGTGTGTGAGCTGCAGGGGCCAGTGTGCTGCAGGGTGTGTATCAGGGAAACACCCAGCACTCCGCACGCAGTCACACACACTAACATTCACACCGACACACACACCAACACACATCCACACACACACAAACACACACACACCATCCCGCAGCTAAACTTGCAAGTGTGCAAGTGATGCTGATTAAGAGTGAAGTTGGCCAGTTGCTCCGGCCTCAGCCTGTGTCCTCAGCAAACACACAAATAATCTGTTTTTATAGACAGAACTTAATTAACATCACACCCATCACTGCAGCTGGACAACACGATGACATTATTATTATTATAAAGTATGTCATAATATGCTTTTCTGAGCACATAAACAATCATCACAAAGTAAGCATCAGCCTGTTTACCTGCAGCACTGTGTGTAAAATACAATTCACTTTAGTTCGTCCAGCTCGTCCTGTCACTGCTACCATAAAGCTGGCACATCACGGACAGTGGCGCTTATAGAGCCACCGTTTATACACTGTTAATAACGTGTCCTGCAGAGCTGGGCTATACGGCGAAACTATAATATCATTAGAATTCTTCAATATCATAACACACATATATCATATTACAGTTTTATATAGAATAAACTGAAACTTTTAAAATACTATCTAAAACTCTGAACGAGACACCAAACCTCCGTCTGCTCCCCGGTGCTGTGGATAGGACTGCTCACCACTCCGAGCAAGTGTGCTCACTGATCCCTATAGTGTGTGTTCACTAGCATGTGTGTGTGTGTGTGAGTGTATGTGGGTGTTTCACTGCCCCTTAGTGTGTGTGTTCACTAGTGTGTGTGTGAGTTTTGCTGCCCCTAGTGTGTAAATTCACTAGTGTGTGTGTGTGTTTTTTGTATGTGTTTTGTTCACTAGTGTGTGTATGTGTTTCGCTGCCCCCAGTGTGTTTGTTTACAAGTGTGTGTGTGTGAGTGTATGTGGGTGTTTCACTGCCCCTTAGTGTGTGTGTTCACTAGTGTGTGTGTGAGTTTTGCTGCCCCTAGTGTGTAAATT
>CM038723.1:1665299-1682799 GCA_021613375.1 Megaleporinus macrocephalus
CACCCAAATAGCGGGGGTCCTGATCATTAAAGAACAGAGTAATAAAGTATACAGTAATAAAGTGTTTAGGAGAAGCTTGGAAATGGTTAAATAAACACACTGAGGTATGGAAAACACTACTTACTCTATTAATACTGATTAATATTTAATAATAAAGTGTAAAAGATCTACTTACTCTATTAATACTGATTAATATTTAATAATAAAGTGTAAAAGCTCTACTTACTCTATTAATACTGATTAATATTTAATAATAAAGTGTAAAAGCTCTACTTACTCTATTAATACTGATTAATATTTAATAATAAAGTGTAAAAGCACTACTTACTCTATTAATACTGTTTAATATTTAATAATAAAGTGTAAAAGCTCTACTTACTCTATTAATACTGATTAATATTTAATAATGAAGTGTAAAAGCACTACTTACTCTATTAATACTGATTAATATTTAATAATGAAGTGTAAAAGCACTACTTACTCTATTAATACTGATTAATATTTAATAATGAAGTGTAAAAGCACTACTTACTCTATTAATACTGTTTAATATTTAATAATAACGTGTAAAAGCACTACTTACTCTATTAATACTGATTAATATTTAATAATAGTGTAAAAGCTCTACTTACTCTATTAATACTGATTAATATTTAATAATAAAGTGTAAAAGCTCTACTTACTCTATTAATACTGATTAATATTTAATAATAAAGTGTAAAAGCACTACTTACTCTATTAATACTGATTAATATTTAATAATAAAGTGCAAAAGTACTACTTACTCTATTAATACTGATTAATATTGAATAATAAAGTGTAAAAGCTCTACTTACTCTATTAATACTGATTAATATTTAATAATAAAGTGTAAAAGCTCTACTTACTCTATTAATACTGATTAATATTTAATAATAAAGTGCAAAAGTACTACTTACTCTATTAATACTGATTAATATTTAATAATAAAGTGTAAAAGCTCTACTTACTCTATTAATACTGTTTAATATTTAATAATAAAGTGTTTACAGGGTAAATAAAAACTTCCTGTCTGGAATAAATCGATTTTTATATATAATAATGTCTCTAAATGACTAAAACCTTAACACAGTTACTGTAAATACAGGGATACGTGTTTGCTGGATTTACTGCAGTGCACTCTGTAAGAGATTGAATAACAATCACTGTATTTATTTATTATTATTGTAATAATAATAAAAATATATATTGTTATTATAGACCAGCTGGTTTAATATTATCATTACACTGTTGTTTATATGATATCATGTCTCTCCCTTATCGCCGCCGGCATGTTGGCTGAGTGAGTAAAGCTTTAGGGGGGGACGAGAAGACCCACCGGATGTCGGCGAGCTCGTAGTAGACGTTGCGTGCGTGGTCTTTGATGTAGACGGCCATGCTGGGAGACTCCAGCATCTTGAGCGTGAGCTGCTGAGGGAAGGCACTGACGAACAGAGCTCTGACCGTGTCCACAGTCGTGACTTCGTTGGGCATGAGGATCTGCCTGGTCTCCTCTCCATACTGAAGGTACAGAACACCTGCACACAGGTGACACACACAATACACAGAGTGAGTAACTCCACACTAGGAGCAATAGTATTTGAACACGACAGCTACCGTTTCCATTGGCTGACAGTTTCATGATGAATGGACCAATAGAAATGCTCCAAAATCTCTTGGAACAAATTCTGGTTCTATTGACTTCCATTGAAAGTAAAGACTGTTTTTGGTCTCTCCTGTGAAGCTGCTACTTTGGAGTCTTTGGACAGCAGTGACATCCAAAACTAAGCACAAGACTGTGTGGTATACTATACATCAGGGGTAACTAATGGGTGGAGCACAGTCCGGATCCGGACCCAGACTGAAAAAATACTGAGAATGATTACGTTTTGACTGTGTTTGTTTTAAATGGAACCCCCGGCTGGTAACACTTGTAAGACAGGTTATAAAAATCACTAAAAGTATCAGATTTATTAGATTTTGTGTAAAATCCGCTGCACGTGGGTCTCCATTGTTGTATCTACTGACGTGATCAGCGGGTAATGACGACAAATGGTTGCAGTAACCGGCCGTCACGCTCGAGCACAGCTAGCTACTAAACATGCTACTGTTCAGTCTTTACAGTTTGAACTAGAACTCAACATTTCTGACATCAGCGGTGACATCACACACCACGTTAGTGTAAATGGTGAACAGAGAGGGTGGAGGAGAGAGTGACACAGTGCTGGAGTTGTTGTGAAGCTGTGTGTTGGTGTTGACGGAGAAGGAGAGTGTCTGTTAAAGGAGCTCCGCTTTCTAGCAGGAAACATTCACACTCAGTAAACAGCTCGATACACTGAACGGGAGTGTCTCTGAGCTTCACACTCCTTTATTAGTGAGTAGTATGTTCACTACTAAGACTCTACTTTCACCTTCAGGATCCACAAACGAGGAGAAGCAGCTGACGCTAACGCTAAACGTTCTCAGGAGAGAATCCAGCGCATGTTCACGTTCACGGTTCTTCTGGCGGTTCTCCATAATCTGGAGCTTCTGGACTTCCTGTGTGGGGAAACTGTGGCACTGCATTGTGTTTTAGTCTGAGCTTAAAACCAACAGCCTCCGTCAAGTCTCTCACCAGTGGTGGTCTACTGAACCCCTCAAACTCATCCAGACTGAAGTGAGGAGAGCAGAGCGGGGGTCTTTGGGTAGCTGTGTTGGTCCACACGCTGCTTCACTAACTATTCTCCTTGTTTATGTTTGTGAAGCTGTTTAGACTAATATCAGTCTTCACACTGACTTTCACTGAAACATCAACAACAACACAATGTACATGGTTTTCTTTAAGCTAGATTAGTAACTAACACTCACTCCTTCACACCACAGTCCAGTTCAGACCTGAAACCATCTGACCTCATCTACCCAGCAGGCACTGCACTTTAGGAATAATGGGTGAGTCCATATGTTAAATATTTAGAATAAAATAGTTAATTTATAAATAAATCTGATACTTTTGTGATTTTTTATAACATTTCTTTATAATTTAGAGTCATTACACCATATTAAGGCTTACAAGTGTTACCAGCCGGGGTTTATGGCGCAGTGAACTCAGAGACCAATCCCATGTGCTGTAAGATCACCAAAGTCTCCTCAGCCAATCAGATCTGTCCACATTGGGGCGTGCGGCGCGCACAAAGACGAGGCACAAAGTGAGGAGCAGCAGCAGAAGACTGAAGCGAGTCAGAGAGAATACCCTGCTCTAAAAACTTGTTCACGAGTGAGGGAGGGATGGAGGTTGACAGGCAGATCGGCTGACAAAGTTCTCGATTTACTGGTCAGTCTACGTTCTCAGCTGTGGTCAGGAGCTCTGGGTAGTGACCGAGAGAACGAGATCGCGGATACAATCTTCCGAGATGAGTTTTCTCTGTGGGGTGTCGGGTCAGGTCTCACCTTTAGAGATGGAGTAAGGAGCCCGATTATACGGGGACTGAGAGTCGAGCCGCTACTCCTCCACGTCGAGAGGAACCAGTTGAGGTGGATCGGGCATCTGGTTAGGATGCCTCCTGGACGCCTCCCGGTGGAGGCGTTCTGGACATGTCTAACCGGGAGGAGACCCCAGGGAAGACCCAGGACACGCTGGAGGGATTATATCTCTCGGCTGGCCTGGGAACGCCCCCGGAGGAGCTAGAGGAGGTGGCTGGGGAGAGGGAAGTCTGGGTTTCTCTGCTTAGACTACTACCCCCGCCACCCGGATCCCCAGAAAAGCAGTAGATAATGGATGGATGGTTATGGAATGGACTTGCTTGTCTAGTTTTGGAGAATTCCGCTATATAAAACCACACAGTTTATTTACTTTCTCTATAAATAAATACTTGAAGATCCACTTTTTTTCAAAAGCATTGTTTTTTTTATGTAGCTCGTTTTTACTTGAAGTGAGGAAAAAAATATTATTAGTTTATAAATAATTGTATTGGTGTTTCAGTAGTTGATGGTATAAGATGCTGATACTAGACTACTTCAGTAAACAGGATCAGGTTCTGACCACTGAATCAGAACACACACTAGAGATGATGATGTTCCGGACCGGCCTGAGGAGATCTCCTCTAACTGGACCTTACTGAACTAATTAAACACCCCTGCTTTACATTAAGGGCTGCAATTATTTGGATGTGTATACTGGCTCATAAGTATGCCTGGACCCCACTGACCACCACCTCAGCTACTCACTGTGGTCCTCACAGTCCATAGAAATGAAAAGCTCTGCTGAAAACAGCCTCAGTGACTGCTCTAGTTGTAAACAATGGACACCCTATATCTCACTGGACGTAGCCTCTCAGGTTGACAGCGGAGGCAGGCTCCAGATCTACTTCACATCGTCATGTGGGACATTTCATTAAAGTGAGGTTTGAAAGGAATGCAGAGTAAACAACCGTTAGCCAAGCAGAGAGGAGCGCTCAGCTCAGTACCAGCGACCACAAGGAGCAGCCCACAGACGTCTAGCGGCGGCTAACAGGCTGATATATAATCTGTACTTCATTACAGCGAGAATGTAAACAACAGCCAGAGTTTAGCAGCTTAGATGTCCATCATATGTGTTCCTTCTTAATAGGTTCCCGTATTGAGAGTCTTCTAGTTCTAAACCTCATCATATTATATTTTGCTGTGATTTACATTCCAGTGAATCTCCAGACCAGTACACGTTGAAGAAATGGCCAGTATGGTTCTTAATAAAGGCCGAGCTCATCGTTTACTGTGTAATTATCCATTAAAAGCTTGTCTTCAGCCGCAACTGAACTCTAGACGGTTTACAGCAAAACCTCCACTTCAAACGAGGAACATATGTGACTGCAGACTTCTGAAACAACAGTAGGACACAAATAACTGCCTTCGAAGACCTTAACCATATAATGTCAGTACATATATATCTGGAGTGGTGTAAAGCTCCACCACTGGACTCTGGAGTGGTGTAAAGCTCCAACACTGGCCTCTGGAGTGGTTTAAAGCTCCAACACTGGCCTCTGGGGTGGTATAAAGCTCCAACACTGGACTCTGGAGTGGTGTAAAGCTCCAACACTGGACTCTGGAGTGGTGTAAAGCTCCAACACTGGACTCTGGAGTGGTGTAAAGCTCCAACACTGGACTCTGGAGTGGTGTAAAGCTCCAACACTGGACTCTGGATGGGTGTAAAGCTCCAACACTGGCCTCTGGGGTGGTATAAAGCTCCAACACTGGACTCTGGAGTGGTCTAAAGCTCCAACACTGGACTCTGGAGTGGTCTAAAGCTCCAACACTGGACTCTGGAGTGGTGTAAAGCTCCAACACTGGACTCTGGAGCGGTGTACAGCTCCAACATTTGACTCACAAAGACATTTTGCATAGTTCTGTACTTCCAGCAGTTTGGGGAAGAATTCTTTCCTGTTCCAGCATGACTTTGTCGCTGCACACAAAGCAGCTCTATAATGAGAGGAGTCTGGTGTGGAGGAACTCCAGTAACCTGGAGCCATATTATTTGGTAACCACTCAGCAAACAATACGAACTGACTGAGCTGTTATTACTGGAGTGACAGAAGAGGAGGTCTGTGAACACTGAGATGTTCTGGGTGAAGATTCTCATGATAATCCTAAATAAGCCGTGTGATTAAACGAGTTACCTAATGACCGGTCCTTGGTGTGGTTGCTGGATTTGACCGCAGGGAGGCTGGCCCGGGTACGGGTCCCCCTCGTGAAGGCGGCAGGGGCTTCTCCCTCAGACATGGCCTCCAGAGACTCCAGAGAGGCCAGCGAGTGCTCCCCCTGCTCCACTACACCAGGAGGTGGGTTTCCAGCATGTACAGGACCCCTGATCTAAAACACAAAACAAAAACAACAAGGTTAGCACACTAATTACAGTTTACACTCAGTGTTTCGGAGATTAAGCGTCAGCTTGCATGAGCGTAACACAGATTTTAAATTCTCCAGCTGCTTTTTTACAGTCAGAAACAGAAAGAGTCCATTTAGATGCAGGTTTAGAAACATAGCAGATATAAAATAAGTGTTGCAGAATATAAAATATTAGGAAATGCAAACGTTATAGCAGCTATTTTCCCAGTATCATGAATTCCTCACCAACTGAGATATATATATATATACATACAAGGGTTGGACAATGAAACTGAATCAGTGAAACACCTGGTTTTAGACCACAATAATTGATTAGTATGGTGTAGGGCCTCCTTTTGCAGCCAATACAGCATCAGTTCTTCTTGGGAATGACATATACAAGTCCTGCACAGTGGTCAGAGTGGTCACAGTGGTCACACTGTGATCACACAGTGGTCACACTGTCCTGCAAGAAGAATGGCTTAAAATCCTTAAGCCATTCTTCTTGCAGGACAGTGTCGAGGTTTCCTGACTCGCTCCTCCAAAACACCCCAAAGTGGCTCAATAATATTTAGATCTGGTGACTGTGCAGGTCATGGGAGATGTTCAACTTCACTTTCATGTTCATCAAACCATCTTTCTCCAGTCTTGCTGTGTGTGTTGGTGCATCGTCATCCTGATACACGGCCCCGCCTTCAGGATACAATGTTTGAACCATTGGATGCACATGGTCCTCCAGAATGGTTTGGTAGTCCTTGGCAGTGACGCGCCCATCTAGCACAAGTATTGGTCATCTTTTGAACTCTGGTATCCCATAATGTTGTGTGTATGTAATGCCCTGCTCTTACTGGTGCAATGTGCAATTAATGAAGATTGAACACCAGACTGGTCCAATTTAGCCAAGAAACCTCCCACATTAACATGAAAGCTGTTTCAGTTTCATTGTCCAACCCCTGTATATATATATATATATATATATATATATATATATATATATATATATATATATATATATATATATGGAACTGGGAGGTAGGAGGAGAGGTGTAACTGTGAGACAGGAGGAGAGCTGTAACTGGGAGGTAGGAGGAGAGCTGTAACTGGGAGGTGGGAGAAGGAGAGCTGTAACTGGGAGGTGGGAGGAGGAGAGCTGTAACTGGGAGGTGGGAGAAGGAGAGCTGTAACTGGGAGGTAGGAGGAGAGCTGTAACTGGGAGGTGGGAGAAGGAGAGCTGTAACTGGGAGGTGGGAGGAGGAGAGCTGTAACTGTGAGACAGGAGGAGAGCTGTAACTGGGAGGTAGGAGGAGAGCTGTAACTGGGAGGTGGGAGAAGGAGAGCTGTCTCTCAGAGCTGCTGGTGTTAATGGAAACAGAGGAGACAGTCATTCTCTGTACTTCCAGCCACATGAAGAGAATTCCGCCATTTAACTGCTGACCTTTCCACACGATCCACAGAGCACAGAGCGGAACGTCCTCAGTGGAAACATCTCCAGTATAATCAGCATCTCAGCCACTGAGCTTCCTCCTGTACGCAGATCCAGCTCTGGAAATGAATGCTGGGTTCTCTGCTCTTTCACTAACTCCTCATGTTACCTCACATGAACTGCTGCAGAACCGTAGTTCCCCCACACGCCATGTAGAGAACTCTATATCTCCACTCACTGTCCATCAGCTCCACTGACCATACAGGAGCTCCACTGACCATACAGGAGCTCCACTGACCATACAGGAGCTCCACTGACCATACAGCAGCTCCACTGACCATACAGCAGCTCCACTGACCATACAGGAGCTCCACTCACTGTCCACTGTATCAGCTCCACTGACCATACAGGACCTCCACTCACTGTCCACTGTATCAGCTCCACTGACCATACAGGACCTCCACTCACTGTCCACTGTATCAGCTCCACTGACCATACAGGACCTCCACTCACTGTCCACTGTATCAGCTCCACTGACCATACAGGACCTCCACTCACTGTCCACTGTATCAGCTCCTCTGACCATACAGGACCTCCACTCACTGCCCACTGTATCAGCTCCACTGACCATACAGGAGCTCCACTCACTGTCCACTGTATCAGCTCCTCTGACCATACAGGACCTCCACTCACTGTCCACTGTATCAGCTCCACTGACCATACAGGAGCTCCACTTAAAGACTGTAGTTGATCTGATTCTCTGTATACTTTATTACTCTGTTCTTTAATGATCAGGACCCCCACAGGACCACCACAGAGCAGATACTATTAGGGAGGTGGATCATTCTCAGCACTGCAGAGACACTGACACGATGCTGGTGTGAGTGGATCAGACACAGCAGTGAGTGTCCACTCACTGTCCACTCTGTTAGACACTTTTTCCTTAATATTTATGTCTTGTTTTATTTTTCTTTAATTCTTTTATTATTTTATTTGATTTAATTAGTTCTGTATTATTATTTTATTTGTATTTTATTTTTATTATTTTATTATTATTTTTCCCCTCTTACCCTCTTTTTATTAATTTCTTACTAATTAAATCTGAACTTCTATCTATTTTTAATATAATTATTATTTCGACTTTTATGTTCACTGTTATTTTTTAATTTTCGTTTAATGTGTATTAGCTACTTTTCCCAGATTGTTTTAATTTATAATGATTACTTTTTTAAAATTTTCTTTATGTCAATCCCTGTTTATGTAAATGCTCGGCTACATTGAAAATGAGGGTTACTTTCAATGTACAGCCGAGCTTAAATAAAGGTTGATTGATTGATTGATAAAGTCAGAGACAGTAGCTCATCTGCTGCTGCACAGTTTGTGTTCCTCTAGTTCTTCATCAGTGGACACAGGACGCCGCCCACAGGACACTGCTGTCCGGATAGTTTTGGTTGGTGGACGATTCTCAGTCCAGCAGTAACAATGAGGTGTTTAAATATTCCAGCAGCAGCACTGCTGAGTCTGATCCACTCACACCAGCGCAACACACACTAACTAACACACCACCACCACGCCAGTATCACTGCAGTGCTGAGAATGATCCACCTCACTAATAGTATCTGTTCTGTGGTGGTCCTGTGGTGGTCCTGATCATTAAAGAACAGAGTAATAAAGTATACAGAGAATCAGATGAACTACAGTCTGTAAGTGGAGCTCCTGTATGGTCAGTGGTCCTGTATGGTCCTGTATGGAGCTCCTGTATGGTCAGTAGATGAGAACTGATAATAATACTGGGTTGTTTAGGAGAAGCTTGGAAAGAGTTAAATAAACACACTGACGTATAGAAAAGCTCCTGTTTAATCCTTTTTTTTTTTATCCTATTTTATATATAATAACTGAAACGTCTGCTCAGTAAAACCATCTGAACGTATTCTGGTTCAGTTCCTGAGATCCTGTCATCCTGCAGTCGATTGATATTCATTATGTGACCAAACCGTGAAGACTCTTCATTATAATCACGAGGAAAATTAAAGTAAGGAAAAGATTCAGCAGACGGGAAACCAGGCGTGAGCCCGGAGCCATCGCCGCACTCAGAGCAGCTCAGAGAAGCCACAGGCACAGCCCACATACACTCTGAGTCACAGTGTGTCTCATCAGAACACAC
This sequence comes from Megaleporinus macrocephalus, assembly GCA_021613375.1. NCBI lineage: Eukaryota > Metazoa > Chordata > Actinopteri > Characiformes > Anostomidae > Megaleporinus > Megaleporinus macrocephalus. The sequence goes on from CM038723.1 coordinate 1,674,740, forward strand.
ACACACACAGGCCTACCTACACTATCTGGCCAAAAGTATGTGGACACTATTTGTAGCCAGGTTTCCATTTAAGTACATTATCTTTGCACACATTTAGCATCTTTGTACTAGGGCTGTGTGTTGGCAAAAACCTGGTGATACAATGCGTATCGTGATACAGCGCTCACGATTAAATATATCTTGATATATTGCGGTACTGAAAACCATTTTTCAAATCTTACTATTAAAACACACCACTGTATGAACAGGTTTATCAATGTTTACAATAGCACTGCACCCTTGTGCTGCTTGTTACTGTTGGAGTGGAGCTGAAAATGGATTATAACACTGACATCTAGTGGTCAGAGGTTTAAACACAACACACAATGATTCACTGTCTGCCAGGAATCTGTGTATCGATGCTATGATTTTCAGAATCGATACAGTATCACAAAACATAATATCACGATATTCAATATTTTCAATATTTTCTTACACCCCTACTTTGTACGGTGGTGAGACGCCAGACAGTACGAGCAGTGGTCAAATAATAAGGGCTGGAATCTCTGTGACAACGTCCACCTTAACAAACACAAATCTGGTTTTCACTGGAATTTCCTGTTCCACCTTAAATGGTGCCAGAATGCAATTGCTGAAGATGAACCCACCATAAGACAAACCCAGCAGAAGACAAACCCACCATAAGACAAACCCAGCAGAAGACAAACCCAGCAAAAGACAAACCCAGCAGAAGACAAACCCACCATAAGACAAACCCAGCAGAAGACAAACCCACCATAAGACAAACCCAGCAGAAGACAAACCCAGCAGAAGACAAACCCACCAGAAGACAAAACCCAGCCAACAACAAACCCAGAAGAGGTCAAACCCAGCAGAAGACAAACCCAGAAGAGGTCAAACCCAGCAGACAACAAACCCAGAAGAGGTCAAACCCAGCAGAAGACAAACCCAGCAGAAGACAAACCCAGCAGAAGACAAACCCAGCAGACAGTTCAGGGAGCAGTCTTGGGATTCAGAGTTTCAGGACAGAAACTTCGGAACACTGTGCACCTTGGCCAGACCATCTGTAGCTGTTTTCAGTGACCGGCCGCCCACGTCCACTGATAGGACACTCTCTATTGTGTTATAGGAGCTGGACACTGGTGCAGAGTATGGTATATTTATGATGTATGCCTTTAATGATACTTAAATGTGTTTATATTTATTTTAATATTTCACTGAATACATAAAATAGCCACACATTTAAAAAACACCATCAGAAACTATGAATGTAATGATTAGTATCCGGACTAACTGGAGGTAGGAAGTCTTCTGAAGCACTGTGAAATCCGCGGTATGCCCAGAAACGGATACTGTGACAGAGACGAGGGTGTGTCCAAACTTTTGACTGATGAAATTACAGCTAAACTACAGACTGCTGACATTCTTCAACACTGACATCAGACTAAAGTACTAACAGGCTTCTGACTTGAACCTGGTCTCCCAGTGTCTGTGTGGAGTGTGTACGGTCTCTCAGTGTCTGTGTGGAGTGTGTACGGTCTCTCAGTGTCTGTGTGGAGTGTGTACGGTCTCTCAGTGTCTGTGTGGAGTGTGTACGGTCTCTCAGTGTCTGTGTGGAGTGTGTACGGTCTCCAGTGTCTGTGTGGAGTGTGTACGGTCTCTCAGTGTCTGTGTGGAATGTGTACGGTCTCTCAGTGTCTGTGTGGAGTGTGTACGGTCTCTCAGTGTCTGTGTGGAGTGTGTATGGTCTCTCAGTGTCTGTGTGGAGTGTGTATGGTGTCTCAGTGTGTGTGTGGAGTGTGTATGGTCTCTCAGTGTCTGTGTGGAGTGTGTATGGTCTCCCAGTGTCTGTGTGGAGTGTGTATGGTCTCCCAGTGTCTGTGTGGAGTGTGTATGGTCTCTCAGTGTCTGTGTGGAGTGTGTACGGTCTCTCAGTGTCTGTGTGGAGTGTGTACGGTCTCTCAGTGTCTGTGTGGAGTGTGTATGGTGTCTCAGTGTCTGTGTGGAGTGTGTACGGTCTCTCAGTGTCTGTGTGGAGTGTGTACGGTCTCTCAGTGTCTGTGTGGAGTGTGTATGGTCTCTCAGTGTCTGTATGGAGTGTGTATGGTCTCCCAGTGTCTGTGTGGAGTGTGTATGGTCTCTCAGTGTCTGTGTGGAGTGTGTATGGTCTCTCAGTGTCTGTGTGGAGTGTGTACGGTCTCCCAGTGTCTGTGTGGAGTGTGTATGGTCTCTCAGTGTCTGTGTGGAGTGTGTACGGTCTCTCAGTGTCTGTGTGGAGTGTGTATGGTCTCCCAGTGTCTGTGTGGAGTGTGTATGGTCTCTCAGTGTCTGTGTGGAGTGTGTACGGTCTCTCAGTGTCTGTGTGGAGTGTGTACGGTCTCTCAGTGTCTGTATGGAGTGTGTATGGTCTCCCAGTGTCTGTGTGGAGTGTGTACGGTCTCCCAGTGTCTGTGTGGAGTGTGTACGGTCTCCCAGTGTCTGTGTGGAGTGTGTACGGTCTCCCAGTGTCTGTGTGGAGTGTGTACGGTCTCCCAGTGTCTGTGTGGAGTGTGTATGGTCTCTCAGTGTCTGTGTGGCTTTCCTCCCACAGTCCAAACACATGCAGACAGGTGAACTGGGGATGGCTGTGACATTACTGGGAATCAAACTAATGATCTCCTGACTATAGGGCCAGCGCTTAGCTGCACAACTCAGAAGCCCAAACAGGCCTGAAGACTCCTCAAGCTCAACTCAGGCCGGATGGAGCATCCAGTCTTCATGCTGTTAGTCATATTGTTTACAGTGCAGATGCCGTCCTGGAGCTGAAATCTGTGTAACAGAGTCTAATCTGTTCAGAAGGAGGGGGCTGTTAGATTATGGATGAATGTAAGTGCAGTGGTCTTCATGCCTGGATTGCTGAACTTCTGCTCGCGCTCACGGGTGAGGACATGCTGAGGACATGTAAATGACAGTGAGTACGATAGTGTGGAGGAGCGCCGAGCTCACAACCTTAAATAACCCCATTCATTCCTGTCTTACACAATCACAACAACGAGCAGGACCTCATCACCTCAGCACAAACCTCCAGCGGGATGTGGTTTGGAAGTAACAGCTAGTTACAGTCTGATACACACACATCCACCCACACACACTCTTACTACTATTCAGAGCTTTCTTAACCTGACTGGGCTATTCTACCAACCTAGATCCAACTACACACTCACTGTGAAAAACAGTTCAGTACTCAGAACTGTAAACCTGTAATAACACTGTTCTATAGTGTAATAGTGAGAGTTCAGTACTCAGAACTGTAAACCTGTAATAACACTGTTATATAGTGTAATAGTGAGAGATCAGTACTCAGAACTGTAAACCTGTAATAACACTGTTATATAGTGTAATAGTGAGAGATCAGTACTCAGAACTGTAAACCTGTAATAACGCTGTTATATAGTGTAATAGTGAGAGATCAGTACTCAGAACTGTAAACCTGTAATAACGCTGTTATATAGTGTAATAGTGAGAGATCAGTACTCAGAACTGTAAACCTGTAATAACGCTGTTATATAGTGTAATAGTGAGAGATCAGTACTCAGAACTGTAAACCTGTAATAACGCTGTTATATAGTGTAATAGTGAGAGTTCAGTACTCAGAACTGTAAACCTGCAATAACGCTGTTATATAGTGTAATAGTGAGAGTTCAGTACTCAGAACTGTAAACCTGCAATACCGCTGTTATATAGTGTAATAGTGAGAGTTCAGTACTCAGCACTGTAAACCTGTAATAACGCTGTTATATAGTGTACTAGTGAGAGTTCAGTACGCAGAACTGTAAACCTGTAATAACGCTGTTATATAGTGTAATAGTGAGAGTTCAGTACTCAGAACTGTAAACCTGTAATAACGCTGTTATATAGTGTAATAGTGAGAGTTCAGTACTCAGAACTGTAAACCTGTAATAACGCTGTTATATAGTGTAATAGTGAGAGTTCAGTACTCAGACTGTAAACCTGTAATAACACTGTTATATAGTGTAATAGTGAGAGTTCAGTACTCAGAACTGTAAACCTGTAATAACGCTGTTATATAGTGTAATAGTGAGAGTTCAGTACTCAGAACTGTAAACCTGTAATAACGCTGTTATATAGTGTAATAGTGAGAGTTCAGTACTCAGAACTGTAAACCTGTAATAACACTGTTATATAGTGTAATAGTGAGAGTTCAGTACTCAGAACTGTAAACCTGTAATAACGCTGTTATATAGTGTAATAGTGAGAGTTCAGTACTCAGAACTGTAAACCTGTAATAACACTGTTATATAGTGTAATAGTGAGAGTTCAGTACTCAGAACTGTAAACCTGTAATAACGCTGTTATATAGTGTAATAGTGAGAGTTCAGTACTCAGAACTGTACATACCCTGAAGCTCAAACTCTGTTCTTCCGATACAAATCCTGCTTTTACAGAAGAGGGAGGATAAACAGGCCGAGCTCCAAATACTACACCGTTACGTAACAGACTGGTTCATATTTACACCCCCAACATTTACACACCACCACAACACCAACCAGCAACCAGAACATTTACACACCACCACAACACCAACCAGCAACCAGAACATTTACACACCACCACAACACCAACCAGCAACCAGAACATTTACACACAACCACAACACCAACCAGCAACCAGAACATTTACACACAACCACAACACCAACCAGAACATTTACACACAACCACAACACCAACCAGAACATTTACACACAACCACAACACCAACCAGAACATTTACACACAACCACACCAACCAGCAACCAGAACATTTACACACAACCACAACACCAACCAGAACATTTACACACAACCACAACACCAACCAGCAACCAGAACATTTACACACAACCACAACACCAACCAGCAACCAGAACATTTACACACAACCACAACACCAACCAGAACATTTACACACAACCACAACAGCAACCAGAACATTTACACACAACCACAACACCAACCAGAACATTTACACACAACCACACCAACCAGCAACCAGAACATTTACACACAACCACAACACCAACCACAACATTTACACACAACCACAACACCAACCAGCAACCAGAACATTTACACACAACCACAACACCAACCAGCAACCAGAACATTTACACACAACCACAACACCAACCAGCAACCAGAACATTTACACACAACCACAACACCAACCAGAACATTTACACACAACCACAACACCAACCAGCAACCAGAACATTTACACACAACTACAACACCAACCAGCACCCAGAACATATACACACAACCACAACACCAACCAGCAACCAGAACATTTACACACAACCACAACACCAACCAGCAACCAGAACATTTACACACCACCACAACACCAGTAGAACCTACACCTACAACTATTTGGTATGTAAGTCTCAGTAATTATATTTTAGTTTTATGTCAGAACTGTTATTTGCATGAGGCACAAAGCCAAAAATTAATAACTACACGCGAGGTGACCTTTCAGAGGCATTAAAGGCTTTAGACGTCTGGTTCCCATCACCACCGCTGTGAACAGTCCTGACTCTCTGTTTTTATTAAATTGGTGGTGAATGGAACCAGACGTCCACCTCTAAAAGCTCCTCACAGAAAGTTCTTACAGTAGATGTTATAAATACACTGTCTGATTCTGAGACTCTGTTTATGATAGTTTAGAGAAGATCTCAGTCTTAAACTCCATTCATGGTGGAGGGATACATGCAGGACGCTGTGAGGTTCAAATAGTCCTCAAAGAAAACCTAGTATTTTCAGATCTTCCACATTTTACCATCAACATCCAGATAAACTCAGAAGACACGTGTAGCTCCACTGGTGGGTTTGAATAATACTCTGAACGCCTTATAATCATGTTTCTCCTTTAAACCTCAGTAACTGGACTGAACTGGAACTGAATGGAGGTAATTGTTTGTAATATATTAAAAATATTTTCCTCATTAGTACCAGAAAAACATCCCACATGGGAAAACACACTCGGCCTGTGAGCCCCCACAAACCTACAAATACAATCACATTCCACTTTCCATCCACATACAAACTACAGCAAAACATATTAACCTGTTAGCTGTTCAGCAGCCCAGCAAGACAGACCCTCTGCTCTTCTCCACGACTGCTTCAGCCCCCCCTGCAGCTTCAACCACACGTACCGCCCATGTGGTCATATGACCACTGTATGCAACTTAATTCTTCAGCAGAACCTACACATGTCTTCTGAGTTTATCTGGATGTTGATGGTAAAATGTGGAAGATCTGAAAATACTAGGTTTTCTTTGGGAACTATTTTAACCTCACAGCGTCCTACATGTATCCCTCCACCAAGACTGAAATCTTCTATAAACTAACTAAAAACTAAATAAACCAGAGACCGTCAAAGTAGAGCATACAATGTAAAAGTAGACCAAAGATCGTCAACGTAGACCCCACAACGTCAAAGTAGACCAAATAACATCAAAGTGGACCAGAGACCGTCAAGGTAGACCAAAGAACATCAAAGTGGACCAGAGACCGTCTAGGTAGACCAAAGAACATCAAAGTGGACCAGAGACCGTCAAGGTAGACCAAAGAACATCAAAGTGGAACAGAGACCGTCTAGGTAGACCAAAGAACATCAAAGTGGACCAGAGACCGTCAAGGTAGACCAAAGAACATCAAAGTGGAACAGAGACCGTCTAGGTAGACCAAAGAACATCAAAGTGGACCAGAGACCGTCAAGGTAGACCAAAGAACATCAAAGTGGACCAGAGACCGTCAAGGTAGACCAAAGAACATCAAAGTGGACCAGAGACCGCCAAAGTAGAGCACACAATGTAAAAGTAGACCAGAGAACGTCAAAGTAGACCAAAGAACATCAAAGTGGACCACACAATACCAAAGTAGACCAGAGAACGTCAAGGTAGACCAAAGAAGATCAAAATGGACCACACAATACCAAAGTAGACCAGAGAAGGTCAAAGTAGACCAAAGATCGTCAAAGTAGACCACACAACGTCAAAGTAGACCAAAGATCATCAAAGTAGACCACACAACGTCAAAGTAGACCAAAGATCATCAAAGTAGACCACACAACGTCTAAGTAGACCAAAGATCGTTAAAGTAGACCCCACAACGTCAAAGTGGACCAGAGACCGTCAAGGTAGACCAAAGAACATCAAAGTGGACCAGAGACCGCCAAAGTAGAGCACACAATGTAAAAGTAGACCAGAGAACGTCAAAGTAGACCAAAGAACATCAAAGTAGACCACACAATGTCAAAGTAGACCACACGCGCACGACGACTTGTGTCCTCTGTAATAGTGATTAATGGTGTAAATCGTGTCAGAAGTGGGATACACTGCACAGCACACCACAACCATTAAGACACTAGTAGTGGGTCTGTAGTGCTCACTGGTGTGAAATAAAGGAATGTGTGTGAAAGCAGAGCAGAACTCCACATTCTTTATAGCCACAGTCAGATCTTACACCACAGCACAGCAGCAGCCCCAATGCTAACCCCTCCCCAAGCCCACCCTCCTCCCCAAGCCCACCCTCTTCCCCAAGCCCACCCTCCTCCCCAAACCCACCCTCTTCCTCAAGCCCCTCTTCCACCCAAAAAGCCCTCCTCTACTACCAAAACACCCTCCATTTCCATTCTTTTTCCCAAATCCCCCTTCACCTCAATCCACCCTCTCCTCCCCAATCCCCATCCTCTACCCGCAACCCCCCCTTCCTGCACAAGCCCACTCTTTCACCCAAAAGCCCCCTGTACCCCAGCCCCCTCCACTTCATACCCTCTTCTTCCCAACCCGCCTCCCAAACCCCAAAGCCCCCTCCACTTCTATCCCCCTCAACTCGCCAAGCCCCCCTCCTTCACCCTAATTTCCCCCTTCTCCTCAATCCACCCTCTGTTCCCTAATCCCCATCCTCCACACCAATCACCCTCATCCACCCCAAGAACCACCCCTCCACCCAAAGCCACTGAAGTGGGAGCCTGATGGACTCCACAAGCTAACATACAAACCTCAGAATGCAGTAACC
>CM038723.1:1687799-1802799 GCA_021613375.1 Megaleporinus macrocephalus
GCCACCCCTTGAAATGCTGGCTTTACAAACTCTGCCGCCTAAACCGAGAAATACTCCCACACCGCGGACCTGCTGTCGGCTCCAGTCAAGCGCCATGATATCAGCACTCTTTATTGCCGATACCGATACTGTGTGTAAGTGCTAGTATCGGCGCCGATACTGATACAGCATCGGTATCGGCGCAACACTACCCACAGCTGCTGGAGGGAGCGTGGAGGAGGATCCACAGAGACAACACCACCATCCAGGTGGTCCCACAGACGCTCAATAGTAAGTTACATTTAAAAAAAGTGCTTTACAAAGTCAAAGTTTCATCCCCTCAGTTCACTCCGTAAACATATAGCACACATAACACAGACACGGTAACACAATCCTCCGTACACACTTCAACAGTTCAACAGCCGCTGAACGCTAACTTAAAAAAAGTGTGTTTTAGTTTTGACTGAAAGACAGTCACAGGTTGGGTGTGTCTGAGGTCATGAGGAAGGCCATTCCAAAGATTTGGTGCAGCGACAGCGAAAGCACGATCCCCTTTCTGCTTGAGACGAGATCGTGGACCCGCGAACCTGACTGTGATGCAGACCTTAACCATCTGAAGGGTGAAGGCATACAGAGCATATTCTCAATATACACGTGCACATCCATTTAAAGCTTTAAAGACCACCAATGCTATTCTGAACTAACTGTGAGGGGCACTTCATAGATTCCGAAATACAGTGCATCACAATAATCCAGTCTAGATGTGATGAAAGCATGAATGACTTTTTCCAAATCTAAAACATTAAGAAATTACTTTAATTTGGCAACTGTTCTAAGCTGGAAGAAACTGGCCCGGACCACTGCATTTATTTGTTTATCAAATTTTAATTCTGAATTGAAAATAAAAAGATTTTTAACGTGTGTTTTATTATTTTTTTTAAAAGGGATTAAAGAACCCAGATTTGTTTTTAAACTTTTAGTTAACGTAGTGGAACCAAATAATAGGACCTCTGTTTTGGTGACATTCAGTTGAAGAAAACTAATGGTCATCCAATTCCTAATGTCCATGACATACTCATGAAGTCTATCCAGTCTATCAAATGTAAATATAGCTGCAAATCATCTGCATAACACTGAAATGAAATGTTACGCTCTTGAATAATTTGACCAATGGGGAGCATATATAACGAGAAAAGGACCGGGCCTAAAACAGACCCTTGCGGAACCCCAGAGGTCAGAGTTGCGGGTCAGAGGGGTATTCACCAATATTAACAGAAAAGGTTCTTTGTTTAATATAAGAAATAAACCATTTAAGCCAATAGGGTTCAAATCTGGGGACCTAGGGGTCCAGGGTAGTACAAATGTGGGACATTTGGGTTGAGATGGTCTTTCTACATGGACGAGTGGGTCCAGAGAATGTCATAAAAACATTCCCCAGACAAGAACTCCGACACCCACGCCCTGCCGCCCTCCAAAGTAGGACATGGTCATAATAATGTGACTCGGCTGCGTACCTCACACTGTCATTACTAAAAGAATGTAAAGAATTCATCAGCAAAGTAGAAGTAAATGCTAAAACAACACCGAGCAAGTGGTCATTGATTAGCATTAGGCTCATCAGAGTGTGGTAGCTGGTGGCTGCTGGCTCTCACTCATCATTAGACCACATGTGATCTGCTCGGTCAGGCGAGTGCGTTAACAGAAAGGCGGCGAGCTTCTGGGCAGCAGTCTGCACGCTTCGCTGCTCGCTCTAATCGCGGACAGAGGAATGGCCAGAAGGCCGTGGCTCATCTGTGCTGGGCCGATGCCAGACCTCTGAAAAGCTGGAGCAGGCTAGAATAAATCATGCCTCCCCGAGCCGCGTCCCGCTGACTCTGGAGAATATTGGAAAATATGAGGGGGCTACACTCCCACGGGACGGGCGGGCACCAATATCGCTCAGGGCTCTGGACTCCCTGTGAGCGAGCACGCATGAGAAAATGGACTGGCACCATGGGGTCTGAGGGAGTGGGAGTTTGGGTGGGGGGGGGGTGGGGGGGGGGTGGGGGGGGGGGGGGGGGGTGGGGGGGGGGGGGGGGTTGATATTCTTGTCGATTACACCACTATGTCTTGGCAGGAGGCCTGAATTTAAAAAACTCCTCTCTGTCTTCACAAAGTTCACTCCTCCTACATTTCCCTCCTGCAAAAACCAGCACAGGTCACTGGCATGAACCAGCACCAGCACAGCATGGACCAAAACCAGTACAGAGCAGCATAAACCAGCACCAAACCAGCACAGCATGGACCAAAACCAGTACAGACCAGCATAATCCAGCACTAAACCAGCACAGCACGGACCAAAACCAGTACAGAGCAGCATAAACCAGCACTAAACCAGCACAGCACGGACCAAAACCAGTACAGAGCAGCATAAACCAGCACCAAACCAGCACAGCATGGACCAAACCAGTACAGACCAGCATAAACCAGCATAGCATGGCCCAAAACCAGTACAGACCAGCATAAACCAGCTCCAAACCAGCACAGAGCAGAACAAGTCACTGGCATGTACCAGCACCAGCACAGCACGGACCAAAACCAGTACAGACCAGCATAAACCAGCACAGCACGGACCTTAACCCGTACAAACCAGCATAAACCAGCACCAAACCAGCACAGCACGGACCAAAACCAGTACAGACCAGCATAATCCAGCACCAAACCAGCACAGCACGGACCAAAACCAGTACAGACCAGCATAATCCAGCACCAAACCAGCACAGCACGGACCAAAACCAGTACAGACCAGCATAATCCAGCACTAAACCAGCACAGCATGGACCAAAACCAGTACAGACCAGCATAAACCAGCACAGCACGGACTAAAACCAGTACAGAACAGCATAAACCAGCTTAGAACAGAACTACAACTGTGCAACCCAGCACTACACAAACAAGGGCCCGCACTGGCCAGCATCGTCCAGCACGGGGCAGCATTAAACCAGCTTGGGTCAGCACTAATCCATCATGTACAAGCAATGACCAGCACAAAACCAGCATGAACCCCCACTAAAACAGCACTAAACCACTATAACCCCACACACCAGCACTAAACCAGCAATGACCAGCACTGACCAGCACTAAACCAGCAATGACCAGCACAAAACTGGCAGAGACCATCATAACCCAGCATGGAACAGCGCTAAACCTGGAAAAATCAATACTGGTCAGCATAAATCAGATTAGTCCACCAGTAGACCAGCATAGCCCACCATTAAACCACAGCATCAACCAGCACTGACCATCACAAACCAGCACTGACCATCACAAACCAGCACTGAGCAGCACTAAACCAGCACTGACCATCACAAACCAGCACGGAGCAGAACTAAGAAAGAATTTAAATTTGGGTGGACTGTTACTAAACTAAGGAGTGGGCGCGCATGACGTACTGACCAGCACTAGACCTGCACTATGCGATGCACTAAGTTTACCTGTACTGGCCTCTTTTACCTACATGAGCCTCGCAATTGCGATTTTCGGTGGACCTCCCCTTTAATACCGCAATCCAGTCAGACCCAACAGAGAAGTCTTCACCATCATACCAGACACCAGCTGCGCGAGGACACAATCACGGACAGGTGAGACACATTCACCTGGAAGCTCAGTGACCACTGCTGCGCGTGCATGCTCCCTCCGTGTTCAGCTCACCATGAATCTACACCACCAACTTCACGTGCAAGTTCGTTCAGAGAGATCTCCTAAAGCCGAAGCGGCGCGCGCGTTAGAGGAGCGCGAGCTCCAGGTGGCCGCGAGGAGCGGATAGATACCTGCAGTCGAGATCCAGCCGCTTCACTCCGAGCTCATTCCGGACCGTGTGTGCGCGAGCTGAGCTGCTGATCCGCCAGGTCCTCGTGCAAACTGGAGCCCGTGACGTCACGCGCTCTCGTCCACGGAGCGAAACGCCCAGGATTACGAAAAAAAAAATATGCCTCACCTGTAAAACCTGCTCGGCCTCGAGCTCGTGCTGCCTCGGAGGTGAGAGAGACTAACGCAAAACAAAACAAAACAAAACTTACTGGAGTTAGAGAGGAGGGGCGCGCGCACGCGGAGAAGACATGTATATATATATTCTTATTATTTTAGACTAATTATTTCATATATCAGATTCTTTATTCTTTTAATTTAGATATTATTAATATTCCTCTGTTTACTGTTTACTGTTTACTGTAAAAATGAGAAAAGCGCTGATGTTGTTGTGACTTGACTGTAATATGTAATAGCGCGCCGCCTTCTGGACAGAGTCCGTCATTACACCGAGGCTGTTGATGCAGCAGAATTCTGCCTTTCGATAGTTTTAAAGGGGAGCTTCACCAAATTGTAAAAACCCCTACATAATGAAGTGGCTGAGATGTAAACAGTGTCACTCGGAGTGTTTTGGTGTGAGCCCAGATTGTTCAGCTGGTTTGATGGGAACCGGACGTCTGAACAGTTTGGAGCTCCTGAAAGCTTCCAGACGGAAAACCGCTGCAGTCGATGTTGACACATATAATAAATGCATGAAGCCGGGGGTACATTTGGAGATAAGATTTTGATCTTAAATGTATTTTTAAAAGGAGAATTCCACCTTTTTTTTAAGATTTGTGAATAATTCAGCAGGTCGTGGTATAAACCTTAACTGGATTTGGTGTGAAATGGTTTAAACATTGTTTACAGTGGTGGTGATGATGTTTACAGTGGTGGTGATGATGTTCACAGTGGTGGTGATGGTGTTTACAGTGGTGGTGATGGTGTTTACAGTGGTGGTGATGGTGTTTACAGTGGTGGTGATGGTGATTACAGTGGTGGTGATGGTGTTTACAGTGGTGGTGATTATGTTTACAGTGGTGGTGATGATGTTTACAGTGGTGGTGATGGTGTGTACAGTGGTGGTGATGGTGTTTATAGTGGTGGTGATGGTGTTTACAGTGGTGGTGATGGTGTTTACAGTGGTGGTGATGATGTTCACAGTGGTGGTGATGGTGTTTGCAGTGGTGGTGATGATGTTAACAGTGGTGGTGATGATGTTCACAGTGGTGGTGATGGTGTTTACAGTGGTGATGATGGTGTTTACAGTGGTGATGGTGTTTACAGTGGTGGTGATGATGTTCACAGTCGTTGTGTTGGTGTGTACAGTGGTGGTGGTGATGGTGTTTACAGTGGTGGTGATGGTGTTTACAGTGGTGGTGATGGTGTTTACAGTGGTGGTGATGATGTTTACAGTGGTGATGATGGTGTTTACAGTGGTGATGGTGTTTGCAGTGGTGGTGATGATGTTTGCAGTGGTGGTGATGATGTTTACAGTGGTGATGATGGTGTTTACAGTGGTGATGGTGTTTACAGTGGTGGTGATGATGTTCACAGTCGTTGTGTTGGTGTGTACAGTGGTGGTGGTGATGGTGTTTACAGTGGTGGTGATGGTGTTTACAGTGGTGGTGATGGTGTTTACAGTGGTGGTGATGATGTTTACAGTGGTGGTGATGGTGTTTACAGTGGTTGTGATGGTAACCAGGGGTCTCCATGTCTACAACACTAATCTACACATTGTATTTACTATGAAACCCACCAGTGAAGCTACACGTGTCTTCTGAGTTTATCTGGATGTTGATGGTAAAATGTGGAAGATCTGAAAATACTAGGTTTTCTTTGGGGACTATTTGAACCTCACAGCGTCCTGCATGTATCCCTCCACCAAGAATGGAGTTTAAGACTGAGATCTTCTCTAAACTATCATAAACAGCGTCTCAGAATCAGACAGTGTATTTATAACATCTACTGTAAGAACTTTCTGTGAGGAGCTTTTAGAGGTGGACGTCTGGTTCCATTCACCTCCACTGTGAACAAACCTGACTCAATCAATATTATCATTATATTGCGGTAATATTAATCCCTGTATTGTGACTTAAGTATTATGATAATATCTTACCCCCTAATATCGATTCCCACCCCTAACATTACCCAAAGAAACTTTATTCCAGTGAAATGTTAGTAATTACACATACACCTGTACTAAAACTCTAAACCTCAGCACCGCAAGGAAATCTTTTACACATGAGCTACACACATGACCACAGACACACAATCAGCAACACAAGGAGGAGCTGAAATCAGTTCCAAGGTCGTTCAAGCAAGAAGGAGGCCAGAAATGTCAAGTGGAAACAAACAGCTATAAAAATGTCACTTCCTGCAGTTCATCAGGAGGAAACCATTACTGCTGCATCACAGCACACAGTAACACCACGAGAGCTCAGGAGGCCATTCCTCACATTAGCTCCTCTAGAAGATACCAGTAAACACACAGCTCCATTCTCTACTGTCAGGGTGCTGTTGCTCCAGTGATGTACAGCAGTGTTCCTCAACCCTGAAGCTTTCAGAGCTTTCCCTGATCCCAACACACCTGATCCACCTACTGAGCTCATTACCGGCCAGTTACTGAGTTAGAGTTGCAGGAACATCCCCAACATGTGCAGGACAATGAGACTCCAGGACCTTCTCCACTGAGAAACACTGACTCAACTATGAGGTCCCAAAAGCTCCTGGGGTGCTGAGCTGCCTGCAGAGCAACCTCTTTGTACATCCAGCATCTATCAGCGTTGAGCTGAGGGCCGTTATGCTTGATGTTCCTCTTTTTGATATTCAGATATTCCCACATGCTCGGACTAGTTCTTCCATCTGCCTGTTCGTCTGTCGACCCTGTAGCCGCTCACTGAACCTGCCAGGCTAGATCCGTATCCAGTAATCAGGGAATAAGAACCTTACCTTCTTTAAGACGTCACCAAATAAAGAAGACCTGAAAGCAGCAGGTACAGAGAATCCTAATCCTGATCCCTCTGAGATATTAAACTACAGACCCCGAGCTTCCCTTTACATCAAAGACCCTACAGAAAGTTGAGGCACAACGATTACTCACCCACCTGCACAGGAATAAAAAAAATAGACCTCATCATAGCACTAGTGAACCATACTGAACAACTGCCCATCCTGTGTGGTCTGATACTGAACAACTGCCCATCCTGTGTGGTCTGATACTGAACAACTGTCCATCCTGTGTGGTCTGATACTGAACAACTGCCCATCCTGTGTGGTCTGATACTGAACAACTGTCCATCCTTTGTGGTCTGATACTGAACAACTGTCCATCCTGTGTGGTCTGATACTGAACAACTGTCCATCCTGTGTGGTCTGATACTGTTACTTCATCTGTCTTAACCAGGTTCCTCTGTTTACCTGTTGTCTGGACCAGTTCACCCAACATGGAGCTCCTGCTGTCCAGTGCTATATGGAATGCTTCACCTGTATGACGCTGACCCTCCAGAAGATCCTGCTCAGTTATTTCACACACGTTATCTTCTCCTGCCTCACAGACACTGAGCTGGTTCTGATACTCTGGTGGGACTCTCACAGTTTTCTTACTTTTCTCTACATTTAATAATGTATATGATTGTAAATCGTATTCTTTTTGTAAAGCTTTTCTACTTGGTGTGGACCAGAGGAGGATGGGTTCCCCTTTTTGAGTCCAGGTTCTTCTTCTTGCTCTGAGGGAGGTGTTCCTTGGAGCTGTTCATTGGGGGCTCAGACTTGGATCTTCTTGAACGCTGCTTTGCGAGAACATCAGTTGGCATATATAAAAAAAAACCTTGACATCTCAGTCTTGGACTGAGAGATGTCCATCATGCATGCTCATTAGAACATTCCAGCCACACCTAGATGGCTCGCTCAGTGGTCATTAAGCCATCACAGCTTCCGCCATTGAAATGTTGCTGTAATGTTTATTTCTAATATCACACCAACGCTTGTTTAATGCTTACGTGGTCTTGAAGCCTCTCCTGGTGGCCCATGATGGTGGAGGCGTGATGGGGGTACTTCTGCTTCAGGTGCTCCAGGAAGGCCTCCCTCCTGCGCTCCACGTTGTGCGGCTGCATACCTACAGTGTGTCTGCGGGGCACCGTGCGAGGTGACCAGGGGTCCAGATGCTCGCTTTCGTCCCTGCTGCTCTGTCTCCTGTCCAGGCCGTCCTCATCCTCCGCAGAGCAGGGTCTCTGCTGGCCTTTGGCCGGCTCTGCGGTCAAAATAAAGAAAACCAGACGCAGGAAGAGAGTTTAGATAGGGACACGCACCGGGGCGGCCCCCTTCGGTTCAAGACCCGCAATTAATTAGAATGATAAGCAACACAGGCACAGTAATGACCGACTAACGGGTCAGCCAGCTGCTGGCCAGCGGCGCAATTAAGGGGCCCAGCGGTGGCGAAGGCTATTCATCTTCCATAAACTGCTAGTGCACCACACGGCGCTCTTTATTGACAATCGTTACGCCATAAACAAGATTTAGCTCTTTATCAGAAGACTCTGAGTCACGCAGCCCACGCTGGAGCAATCACCGGTCCGGCGGTCCGGCGTCCGGCGGTCCGGCATGAAAACTACACGCTACCTCAACACACAGTCATCACAGAGAGACGGTGACAGACAATAATCACTCGTATGAAAGCAATTAATAAATTTTCATCAGCGTCAGTAATCGTCAGCGTATGAGATTATATTGTGGAGACGCTGTCTCAGTAGTGAACTTCACGCTCACGTGGGAGGAGTTAGAACGAAACACATCCGTTTGACACTAACAAGCCATTACTGAAGAACAAACGAGTGATCCCTGCTGAGGTTGGGTTCCGCTATATGGGCTGGAATAGTCCGACGTCTGCGTTCACAGCTCACTGATACAAAAATAAACCAATAATACATCAACAAGGAGATGACTTCACTCCTGCGGATCCTGTAACTTCTCCATTACACACAGCTGAATGCAGAAGTTTAGATTTTCCTGGTCACATTCCATGTGTTGTTGAGAAAAATCACTAGATCACTACCAATCAAAGGTTCTAGATCGTTACAAATCAAACGTTCTAGATCACTAACAAGCAAATGTTCTAAATCACTACCAAGCAAACATTCTCGATCACTACCAATGAAACGTTCTAGATTGCTACAAATCAAACGTTTTAGAAAACTACCACTCAAACATTCTAGATCACTACAAATCAAACGTTCTAGTTCGCTACCAGTCAAACGTTCTAGATCACTACTAATCAAACATTCTAAAGCACTACCAATCAAATGTTCTAAATCACTACCAATCAAACATTCTCGATCTCTACCAATCAAACGTTATGGAGCGCTACAAATCAAAAGTTCTAGATTGCTACAAATCAAACATTCTTAAACGCTATCAGTCGAGTTCTAGATCACTACTAATCAGATGTTCTAAAGCACTACCAATCAAATGTTCTAAATCACTACCAATCAAACATTCTCAATCACTACCAATCAAACATTCTCAATCACTACCAATCAAATGTTCTAGATCACTACCAATCAAACACTCTAAAGCACTACCAATTAAACATTCTTGATTGCTACAAATCAAACGTTTTAGATCACTACCAATCAAACATTCTAGATCACTACAAATCAAATGTTCTAGATGGCTACAAATCAAACATTCTCGATCACTACCAATCGAACATTATGGAGCGCTACAAATCAAACGTTCTAGATTGCTACAAATCAAACGTTCTTAAACGCTATCAGTCGAGTTCTAGATCACTACTAATCAGATGTTCTAAAGCACTACCAATCAAATGTTCTAAATCACTACCAATCAAACATTCTCAATCACTACCAATCAAATGTTCTAGATCACTACCAATCAAATGTTCTAGATCACTACCAATCAAACGCTCTAAAGCACTACCAATTAAACATACTCAATCACTACCAATCAAATGTTCTAGATCACTACCAGTAAAATGTTCTAGATCACTACCAATCAAACGCTCTAAAGCACTACCAATTAAACATTCTTGATCCCTACAAATCAAACGTTTTAGATCACTACCAATCAAACATTCTAGATCACTACAAATCAAATGTTCTAGATCGCTACAAATCAAACGTTCTAGATCACTACCAGTCAAACGTTCTAGGTTGCTACAAATCAAGCGTTCTAGTTCGCTACAAATCAAACATTTTAGAACACCACCAGTCAAATTCGTAATTACAATACCATTCCAATGTTTTAAAACAGTTCTAGAACGTTTGATTGGTAGTGATCTAGAACGTTTAAACTTTCTAAACATGTACATTTAACCACTCAGCGATGAAGTTTTAAGCTTGATGTTAATTGGTTGCACAGTTTGTGTTCCTCTAGTTCTTCATCAGTGGACACAGGACGCCGCCCACAGGACACTGCTGTCCGGATAGTTTTGGTTGGTGGACGATTCTCAGTCCAGCAGTGACACTGAGGAGGTGTTTACACACTCCAGCAGCAGCACTGCTGTGTCTGATCCACTCACACCAGCACAACACACACTAACTAATACACCACCACCACGTCAGTGTCACTGCAGTGCTGAGAATGACCCACCTCCCTAATAGTATCTGCTCTGTGGGGGTCCTGTGGTGGTCCTGATCATTAAAGAACAGAGTAATAAAGTAGACAGGTGTTTGGTCAGTGGAGTGAACAGCTGGACCAGGTGAACCTCTAACCGAAACATTAATTCCTAGATTTATTACAGATGGTCTAGAACTTTACACAGTGCTGCTCTCGTATCTAAAAATAGCAGATTTAATCACTGCGGTCTGACCACTAATTACATCCACACATGCTCGGGGTCATTGTTTTACATCCGGAAACAACATAAAGAACTCACCTGCTCGCCCTCCATATGGAGTTTTCCATTATGGTACAAATATTAAAAACATTTAAAGGTGTTTATGAAATGCAGCATGTTTTCCTACAGGCTCTGAGCTGATGGCTTCCTGTTATGAGGCCTAGACTAACCATCTGGCCAGCCATGAGACAAACAGCTAATTATATTATATTAAACTAACTGTTACATTAAAGCATTGTATTGTTCACAGTGGAGGTGAATGGAACCAGACGTCCACCTCTAAAAGCTCCTCACAGAAAGTTCTTACAGTAGATGTTATAAATACACTGTCTGATTCTGAGACGCTGTTTATGATAGTTTAGAGAAGATCTCAGTCTTAAACTCCATTCATGGTGGAGGGATACATGCAGGACGCTGTGAGGTTCAAATAGTCCCCAAAGAAAACCTAGTATTTTCAGATCTTCCACATTTTACCTTCAACATCCAGATAAACTCAGAAGACACGTGTAGCTTCACTGGTGGGTTTCAGAGTAAATACAATGTGTAGATTAGTGTTGTAGACATGGAGACCCCTGGTTACCATCACCACCACTGTAAACACCATCACCACCACTGTAAACACCATCACCACCACCACCGTAAACACCACCACCACCACTGTAAACACCACCACCACTGTAAACATCATCACCACCACCACTGTAAACACCATCACCACCACTGTAAACATCACCACCACCAGTGTAAACACCATCATCACCACCACTGTAAACACCATCACCACCACTCTAAACACCATCACTACCACCACTGTAAACACCATCACCACCACTGTAAACACCATCACCACCACCACCGTAAACACCACCACCACCACTGTAAACACCACCACCACTGTAAACATCATCACCACCACCACTGTAAACACCATCACCACCACTGTAAACATCACCACCACCAGTGTAAACACCATCATCACCACCACTGTAAACACCATCACCACCACTCTAAACACCATCACTACCACCACTGTAAACACCATCACCACCACTGTAAACATCATCATCACCACCACTGTAAACATCACCACCACCACTCTAAACACCATCACCACCACCACTGTAAACACCATCACCACCACTGTAAACATCATCATCACCACCACTGTAAACATCACCACCACCAGTGTAAACACCATCATCACCACTGTAACACCATCACCACCACTGTAAACACCATCACCACCACCACTGTAAACACCATCACAATCACTGTAAACACCATCACCACCACTGTACACACCATGATCACCACCACTGTAAACATCATCACCACCACTGTAAACACCATCACCACCACCACTGTAAACACCATCACCACCACTGTAAACATCATCACCACCACTGTAAACACCATCACAATCACTGTAAACACCATCACCACCACTGTACACACCATGATCACCACCACTGTAAACATCATCACCACCACTGTAAACACCATCACCACCACCACTGTAAACACCATCACCTCCACTGTAAACACCATCACCACCACTGTAAACATCACCACCACTGTAAACACCATCACCACCACCACTGTAAACACCATCACCACCACTGTAAACACCATCACCACCACCACTGTAAACACCATCACCACCACTGTAAACACCACCACCACCACTGTAAACACCACCATCACCACTGTAAACACCATCACCACCACTGTACACACCATCACCACCACTGTAAACACCATCACCACTGTAAACACCATCACCACCACTGTAAACATCATCATCACCACCACTGTAAACACCATCACCACAACCACTGTAAACACCATCACCTCCACTGTAAACACCATCACCACCACTGTAAACATCACCACCACTGTAAACACCATCACCACCACCACTGTAAACACCATCACCACCTCTGTAAACACCATCACCACCACCACTGTAAACACCATCACCACCACTGTAAACATCACCACCACCAGTGTAAACACCATCATCACCACTGTAACACCATCACCACCACTGTAAACACCATCACCACCACTGTAAACATCATCACCACCACTGTAAACACCATCACAATCACTGTAAACACCATCACCACCACTGTACACACCATGATCACCACCACTGTAAACATCATCACCACCACTGTAAACACCATCACAATCACTGTAAACACCATCACCACCACTGTACACACCATGATCACCACCACTGTAAACACCATCATCACCACCACTGTAAACACCATCACAATCACTGTAAACACCATCACCACCACTGTACACACCATGATCACCACCACTGTAAACATCATCACCACCACTGTAAACACCATCACCACCACCACCACTGTAAACACCATCACCACCACTGTAAACATCATCACCACCACTGTAAACACCATCATCACCACCACTGTAAACAAAATCACCACCACTGTAAACATCACCACCACTGTAAACACCAGCACCACCACTGTAAACACCATCACCACCACTGTAAACACCTCCATCACCACCACTGTAAACACCATCACCACCACTGTAAACACCAGCACCACCACTGTAAACACCATCACCACCACTGTAAACATCACCACCACTGTAAACACCAGCACCACCACTGTAAACACCAGCACCACCACTGTAAACACCATCACCACCACTGTAAACATCATCACCACCACTGTAAACACCATCACCACCACTGTAAACACCATCACCACCACTGTAAAGAAAACTGGTTTTATACATTTTTGTACAATCTATAATCACAAATTAATGACTATATTTACATCTGAAGGCCTGGAATTCTCCTCTAGGCAGTTTGAGTTTGTTCCCATTAGACTGAGTTGTTGATGTAAATATGAAAATGAGCAGGAAGTGGTGTTATACTTAGTGTGCGGGTTAGTGTGCGGGTTAGGGTTAGTGTGAGTGTTAGGGTTAGGGTTAGTGTGAGGGTTAGGGTTAGTGTTAGGGTTAGGGTTAGGGTTAGTGTGAGGGTTAGGGTTAGTGTTAGTGTTAGGGTTAGGGTTAGGGTTAGGGTTAGGGTTAGTGTGAGGGTTAGGGTTAGGGTTAGGGTTAGGGTTAGGGTTAGTGTGAGGGTTAGGGTTAGTGTGCGGGTTAGGGTTAGGGTTAGTGTGAGGGTTAGGGTTAGGGTTAGGGTTAGTGTGAGTGTTAGGGTTAGGGTTAGGGTTAGTGTGCGGGTTAGGGTTAGTGTGAGGGTTAGGGTTAGGGTTAGTGTGCGGGTTAGGGTTAGTGTGAGTGTTAGGGTTAGGGTTAGGGTTAGTGTGCGGGTTAGGGTTAGGGTTAGGGTTAGTGTGTGGCTTTAGGGTTAGGGTTAGGGTTAGGGTTAGTGTGTGGGTTAGGGTTAGGGTTAGGGTTAGTGTGCGGGTTAGGGTTAGGGTTAAGTGCGGGTTAGGGTTAGGGTTAAGTGCGGGTTAGGGTTAGGGTTAAGTGCGGGTTAGGGTTAGGGTTAAGTGCGGGTTAGGGTTAGGGTTAAGTGCGGGTTAGGGTTAGGGTTAAGTGCGGGTTAGGGTTAGGGTTAAGTGAGGGTTAGGGTTAGGGTTAGGGTTAGTGTGAGTGTTTGGGTTAGGTTTAGGGTTAGGGTTAGTGTGCGGGTTAGGGTTAGGGTTAGGGTGAGTGTGAGTGTTAGGGTTAGGGTTAGGGTTAGGGTTAGTGTGAGGGTTAGGGTGAGTGTTAGGGTTAGGGTTAGTGTGAGTGTTAGGGTTAGGGTTAGGGTTAGGGTTAGTGTGCGGGTTAGGGTTAGGGTTAGTGTTAGGGTTAGGGTTAGGGTTAGGGTTAGGGTTAGGGTTAGTGTTAGTGTTAGGGTTAGGGTTAGTGTTAGGGTTAGGGTTAGGGTTAGGGTTAGTGTTAGTGTTAGTGTTAGTGTTAGGGTTAGGGTTAGTGTTAGTGTTAGGGTTAGGGTTAGGGTTAGGGTTAGGGTTAGTGTTAGGGTTAGGGTTAGAGTTAGTGTTAGGGTTAGGGTTAGGGTTAGGGTTAGTGTGCGGGTTAGGGTTAGTGTTAGTGTTAGGGTTAGGGTTAGGGTTAGGGTTAGTGTTAGGGTTAGGGTTAGGGTTAGGGTTAGTGTGAGTGTTAGTGTTAGTGTTAGGTTTAGGGTTAGTGTTAGTGTTAGGGTTAGGGTTAGGGTTAGGGTTAGCTCTCAGTAATATTCAGGTACAGTCTGAGACACAGTGTTATTTCAGTAAAGTGGACAGAGCTCTGCTGAGACACTCTGGATATGAAAGCACGTCACCTGAAGAACAACAGCACTGAGCTGATCTACAGCACTCTGCTCGGCCGTCCCAGCAAGAGGTCAGCGGTAATCGCCTTCCCTCCGCTTCTCACCACGGACTGTTCAGCAGGAGGAGTCAGGCTGTCTGCTCGTTAGCCTGAATACCACTGTGGGCTGTGTCTGTGGCCGTTTTTCATCAGCAGATAGGAGTCGCTTTGCTATGTGCAACAATTAAACCACGGTGTTATACGGCCTGGCACCGCTCGCTGCTTGTGGACGGGCTGGAAAAATATCTTTCTTAAGCTGCTGAAACAATTCCGAGTGAAAAAGAGGAAACATTCCTGGATTTCCAACCCAACACTACACATATGATTTCTGTTGAGTCATGTAGAATTTCTCAACCTCGTCAGTTTGACAGAATTTGTGGTTTCCTCTCTAATAGCAAGAGGATAGTAGCCCACTGTCAGCACACTGATGGGAAAGCTGGTGGTCCAGTGGTATTTTGCTCAGTGTTTTTTGGGCGCATGTGATTAAGCAGTGTTAGACAAAATTACACTTGTCATCACTTCTAGTACAATCAAATCCTGTCCCAGTACAACCAAATCCCCACCCAGTACAACCAAATCCCCACCCAGTACAACCAAACCCCCACCCAGTACAACCAAACCCCCTTACAGTACAATCAACTCCTGTCCCAATACAACCAAATCCCTACCCAGTACAACCAAATCCCCTTACAGTACAATCAAAACCCCTCCCAGTACAAACAAAACCCCTCCCAGTACAACCAAAACCCCTCCCAGTACAATCAAAACCCCTTACAGTACAATCAAAACCCCTCCCAGTACAAACAAAACCCCTCCCAGTACAACCAAAACCCCTCCCAGTACAATCAAAACCCCTTACAGTACAATCAAAACCTCTCCCAGTACAACCAAATCCCCTTACAGTACAATCAAAACCTCTCCCAGTACAATTAAAACCCCTTACAGTACAATCAAAACCTCTCCCAGTACAACCAAATCCCCTTACAGTACAATCAAAACCTCTCCCAGTACAATCAAAACCTCTCCCAGTACAATCAAAACCCCTTACAGTACAATCAAAACCCCTCCCAGAACAAACAAAACCTCACCCAGTATAACCAAATCCCCTTACAGTACAATCAAAACCCCTCCCAGTACAAACAAAACCTCTTCCAGTACAACCAAATCCCCTTACAGTACAATCAAAACCCCTTACAGTACAATCAAAACCCCTCCCAGTACAAACAAAACCTCTCCCAGTACAACCAAATCCCCTTACAGTACAATCAAAACCCCTCCCAGTACAAACAAAACCTCTCCCAGTACAACCAAATCCCCTTACAGTACAATCAAAACCTCTCCCAGTACAATCAAAACCCCTTAGAGTACAATCAAAACCCCTTACAGTACAATCAAAACCCCTTACAGTACAATCAAACCCCCCCCCAGTACAAACAAAACCCCTCCCAGTACAACCAAAACCCCTTACAGTACAATCAAAACCCCTCCCAATACAAACAAAACCCCTCCCAGTACAACCAAATCCCCTTACAGTACAATCAAAACCCCTCCCAGTACAACCAAATCCCCTTACAGTACAATCAAAACCTCTCCCAGTACAATCAAAACCTCTCCCAGTACAATCAAAACCCCTTACAGTACAATCAAAACCCCTCCCAGAACAAACAAAACCTCACCCAGTATAACCAAATCCCCTTACAGTACAATCAAAACCCCTCCCAGTACAAACAAAACCTCTTCCAGTACAACCAAATCCCCTTACAGTACAATCAAAACCCCTTACAGTACAATCAAAACCCCTCCCAGTACAAACAAAACCTCTCCCAGTACAACCAAATCCCCTTACAGTACAATCAAAACCTCTCCCAGTACAAACAAAACCTCTCCCAGTACAACCAAATCCCCTTACAGTACAATCAAAACCTCTCCCAGTACAATCAAAACCCCTTAGAGTACAATCAAAACCCCTTACAGTACAATCAAAACCCCTTACAGTACAATCAAACCCCCCCCCCAGTACAAACAAAACCCCTCCCAGTACAACCAAAACCCCTTACAGTACAATCAAAACCCCTCCCAATACAAACAAAACCCCTCCCAGTACAACCAAAACCCCTCCCAGTACAACCAAAACCCCTTACAGTACAATCAAAACCCCTCCCAATACAATCAAAACCCTTCGCAGTACAATCAAAAACCTTCCCAGTACAATCAAAACCCTTCCAAGTACAATAAAAACCCTTCCCAGTACAATCAAAAACCTTCCCAGTACAATAAAAACCCTTCCCAGTACAATAAAAACCCCTCCCAGTACAATCAAAACCCTTGTAGTAAAATGAGAACCCTTCTAGTACAATCAAATCCTGTTCCAGTAGAGCAAAAACCCATCCCAGTACAATCAATACCCTACCAGTTCAACTAAAACCCTCCCAGTACAACCAAAACCCTCCCAGTACTACTGAAGCTCCTCCCAGTACTACTGAAGCTCCTCCCCATGCAGCAAATCAGATAGATAGATAGTTTAGAGAGAAATTCAGCATCACTGGGTTCGTGATCCGTGTCTAAAAGGAAAACTTGGAGGCAGCAACCGCCTCAGCGTCGGCACAGCAGGAGTCTGATCAGATAAACAATCCGATTAACAATCCGATTAACATATTCTGATCCTAACCTGCATTACAGCGTCCGGCCTGCTTCCCTTTAAGTTCAGCCAGTACATGAGAGGAGGACAGCTCATCTGAAGTTACATGATTTGATGATTTGATGAGATCTTACAGAGATCGTTCAGAGTTCAGAAGGTATTTTGTATAGTACAGCTTGAGGATCAGACTCTAGATATCAGATATGAGGCTGAGGGCTTTGCAGCGTGTTTTATTGTCTGATGTGCAGCTTTATCTTCGTACACAGCAGAGATTAACACACCAGTACAGATCTCCAGCGTCTGTCTACGTGCTCAGTGGGGGGCTAACAGGGGGGATAAAGTAAGAGGTCAGAAGTTTGGAGTAGAGGAACAGAAGACTGGTCTCCTGGAACTCACAGAACAGAACACCAGCCCTGAGTACATGGTAAATGAGTGATTGTGCTCATGTTTGGATCTCATGGTGGTCCTCTGATCTGAGTACAGTCAGTGACCCAGTGGTCAGATTTGGAGCAACGAGAGGAAACAGACTTTGGAGACAGCTATTAAGGAAGCATGTTCCTCTCAAGCTGTCTAAACTGAGATGGGCCCAAAAAGTGGGGTGTTGGGGTGTTGGGCGGGGGGGTGGTGTTGGTGGGGGGGCATCACAGCACAGTCATTGAATGCAATGAATCTGAATTGAGATTCATTGAGATTCATTTCTCAATGAATCTGAAAAAAATTGAATTACAGAGAGACTGTTAGAAATTTGAAATTTTACAACCCACTGAACTGTTTCCTAAAAAGATTCATCAAACTAAAAGATTGTGATCGTACAGAATAGTAATCATTTTGAATTGTGGTGAAATCTCAAATTTCATGCTGCACTGAATCATTTCTTTAAGAATCATAATTAAATCAAATCATGTTAAAAAAACAAAACCTCAATAATTTCTTTAAGAATCATAATGAAATTAAATCATGTCAACATCTGAAGCTTTATAATGATTCAAAACTGATTCATTTCCTAAAGAACTATAATCAAATTGAATCATTAGGAAATCACAAGTGTATAATTCACTGAATCGTTTCCCAAAGACTCAATAAATTGAGACATGGTGAAATTTGAAATTTTGCACCCCAATGAACTGTCTCCTGAGATTCGGAATGGAAAGACTTTGATCGTATAGAATAGTAATAATTTAAATTGGGGTGAAATATCAAATTTCATCATGCACTGAATCATTAAAAACCATAATCGAACGGAATCACTACAAAATCAGAATTTAATGATACACTGAATCATTTCTTTAAGGAATCATAATGAAATAAAATCATGTCGACATCTGAAGCTTTGTAATGATTCAAAACTGATTCATTTCCTAAAGAACTATAATCAAACTGAATCATTAGGGAATCACACTTTTATGATGCACTGAATCATTTCTCAAAGACTCAATAAATTGAGATATGGTGAAATTTGAAATTTTGCAACCCACTAAACTGTTTCCTAAAGATTCATCAAACTAAAAGACGGTGATCGTATAGAATAGTAATCATCTTGAATTGTGGTGAAATATCAAATTTCATCAAGCACTGAATCAATTCTTTAAGAATCATAATTAAACCAAGTCATGTTAAAATTAAAAACAAAAACTGAATCATTTCCATTTTAATGATTCAAAATTTAATCATTAGGGCATCACAATTTTATGATGCACTGAATTGTTTCCCAAAGACTCTGAAGAAATTGATGGTGAAATTTGAAATTTTACAACCCACTGATTTGTTTCAAATTAAATTAAAATACTGAGGTCATATAGAGTAGGAATAATTTTGAATCATGGTGAAAACTCAAACTTCTTCAAGAATCATAATTACCATAATCAATAATCATAAATATCATGTTAAAATTTAAAAACTGAATCATTTCCTAAATAACAACAATCAAACTGAAATCAGAATTTAATGATACACTGAATTATTTCTTTAAGAATCAAAATGAAATGAAATCAAGTCGACATCTGAAGCTTTAGAATGATTCAGAACTGATTCATTTCCTGAAGAATTGGTATCAAATGAAATTGTGGTGTGAAATTATGTGATGCACTGAAACAATTTCTTTAAAAAATCAGATTTGAACTAAATTACTGTCGTGTAGTGTGTTACGCTGCACCGAATCATTTCTGAAAGATTCACTAAATAAAACTTTCACGGCGCGACTGCACGAATCATCTTTTCGCCTGACGTTCGTGTGTAGGACGCTGTGAAAGTGTAAGTGTTACGGTCTCCTCGCAGCTCACTGGCCAGATGGAGGAAAGTGTTTTCACAGGCTCGTTTAAAAGATGGCCAAACATCTGGACGGTCGGTCCCTGAGTGGACGGCGGCTGCTGGAACTTGTTGAGAGGCCGTTGATAACTGATTGCGGAGCAGCTGTCGGCCTGCTGATCATGAACGAGTGAGGGATCACGATCACTAATGCGCTGTTCTCACTCCAGCAGACGTCATCGCTCACCGAGATAACGACCCTCAGTGTTTAACATAGCTGGAGGAAGCGCTGCCTGATGAGAAAGAGCCAGTTAGCTGTGGGGCTATGAACTCAGTATGGGGTGTCCACATACTTTTGACCATATTACAGCATAAAAAGCGTCTTTAGACAGCTAGAACAGAGTTCCCAACCTTTTCTACCTCAAAGCCCAAATACTTATAGCTACAAAGCATGAGGGTATTGGGGGTCTGGTCTGGTGTTTATCTGCTCGGGTGTCTGATGCTGGAGGAGCTGAATCAGACGTGTCTGTTATTGGGGGTCTGGTCTGGTGTTTAGCTGCTCGGGTGTCTGATGCTGGAGGAGCTGAATCAGACGTGGATGTTATTGAGGGTCTGGTTTGGTGTTTAGCTGCTCGGGTGTCTGATGCTGGAGGAGCTGAATCAGACGTGTCTGTTATTGGGGGTCTGGTCTGGTGTTTATCTGCTCGGGTGTCTGATGCTGGAGGAGCTGAATCAGACGTGTCTGTTATTGGGGGTCTGGTCTGGTGTTTAGCTGCTCGGGTGTCTGATGCTGGAGGAGCTGAATCAGACGTGTCTGTTATTGGGGGTCTGGTTTGGTGTTTAGCTGCTCGGGTGTCTGATGCTGGAGGAGCTGAATCAGACGTGTCTGTTATTGGGGGTCTGGTCTGGTGTTTAGATGCTCGGGTGTCTGATGCTGGAGGAGCTGAATCAGACGTGGATGTTATTGAGGGTCTGGTTTGGTGTTTAGCTGCTCGGGGTGTCTGATGCTGGAGGAGCTGAATCAGACGTGTCTGTTATTGGGGGTCTGGTCTGGTGTTTATCTGCTCGGGTGTCTGATGCTGGAGGAGCTGAATCAGACGTGTCTGTTATTGGGGGTCTGGTCTGGTGTTTAGCTGCTCGGGTGTCTGATGCTGGAGGAGCTGAATCAGACGTGTCTGTTATTGGGGGTCTGGTCTGGTGTTTAGCTGCTCGGGTGTCTGATGCTGGAGGAGCTGAATCAGACGTGTCTGTTATTGGGGGTCTGGTCTGGTGTTTAGATGCTCGGGTGTCTGATGCTGGAGGAGCTGAATCAGACGTGGATGTTATTGAGGGTCTGGTTTGGTGTTTAGCTGCTCGGGTGTCTGATGCTGGAGGAGCTGAATCAGACGTGTCTGTTATTGGGGGTCTGGTCTGGTGTTTATCTGCTCGGGTGTCTGATGCTGGAGGAGCTGAATCAGACGTGTCTGTTATTGGGGGTCTGGTGTTTAGCTGCTCGGGTGTCTGATGCTGGAGGAGCTGAATCAGACGTGTCTGTTATTGGGGGTCTGGTCTGGTGTTTATCTGCTCGGGTGTCTGATGCTGGAGGAGCTGAATCAGACGTGTCTGTTATTGGGGGTCTGGTTTGGTGTTTAGCTGCTCGGGTGTCTGATGCTGGAGGAGCTGAATCAGACGTGTCTGTTATTGGGGGTCTGGTCTGGTGTTTATCTGCTCGGGTGTCTGATGCTGGAGGAGCTGAATCAGACGTGTCTGTTATTGGGGGTCTGGTCTGGTGTTTAGCTGCTCGGGTGTCTGATGCTGGAGGAGCTGAATCAGACGTGTCTGTTATTGGGGGTCTGGTCTGGTGTTTAGCTGCTCGGGTGTCTGATGCTGGAGGAGCTGAATCAGACGTGGATGTTATTGGGGGTCTGGTTTGGTGTTTAGCTGCTCGGGTGTCTGATGTTGGAGGAGCTGAATCAGACGTGGATGTTATTGGGGGTCTGGTCTGGTGTTTAGCTGCTCGGGTGTCTGATGCTGGAGGAGCTGAATCAGACGTGGATGTTATTGGGGGTCTGGTCTGGTGTTTAGCTGCTCGGGTGTCTGATGCTGGAGGAGCTGAATCAGACGTGGATGTTATTGGGGTCTGGTCTGGTGTTTAGCTGCTCGGGTGTCTGATGCTGGAGGAGCTGAATCAGACGTGGATGTTATTGGGGGTCTGGTCTGGTGTTTAGCTGCTCGGGTGTCTGATGCTGGAGGAGCTGAATCAGACGTGGATGTTATTGGGGGTCTGGTTTGGTGTTTAGCTGCTCGGGTGTCTGATGCTGGAGGAGCTGAATCAGACGTGGATGTTATTGGGGGTCTGGTCTGGTGTTTAGCTGCTCGGGTGTCTGATGCTGGAGGAGCTGAATCAGACGTGGATGTTATTGGGGGTCTGGTCTGGTGTTTAGCTGCTCGGGTGTCTGATGCTGGAGGTGACAATATTCACAGAGTGCTATGACATCATGGGGTGAGTGTAGGGACCACCGTGCTGCAGCTCTGCATGCTTCCTGTACGCTCCGCACTGAAGTCGTACGTGTGTGTTTGTGTATGTGAGCGCAGGCTGTGTGTGTTTTTGTGGAAAAATGCTTCCCTCGTCTTCTTATCGCTTTCCTTCCCTGGAAAACCGTTCTGGAAAGTGGAGAAAATCCAGGCATTGTGCTCACAGCTCGTTTTCCGAGCGCGTGAGGTCATATTATGGGGAGGATTTCCTCTAAACTCACACACTGAGCTCCTTAACGGGCCTTTAAATCTCAATGACAAGCCCACATTTCCCCCAGCAGGCCGGAACGCTAGCCAGCGTCGGGATCGTTCGGAATGTGATAATAAAACAACAAGCTGCTGTTTATTGTCGAACCCTGTAGTTTCCAGATGAAGGTTAAAGAGGAGAGCTAATAGTGAATTAGTTCCAAAGTGGGGAAATTCACTCTGGCTAGTGAGATGAGGGTCTGATGAGGGTCTGATGAGGGTCTGATGAGGGTCTGATGAGGGTCTGATGTGTTAATCGTGTTGCTGTTCTAACCCTTTAGTTTCCAGATGAAGGTTAAAGAGGAGAGCTAATAGTGAATTAGTTCCGAAGTGGGGAAATTCACTCTGGCTAGTGAGATGAGGGTCTGATGAGGGTCTGTTGAGGGTCTGATGAGGGTCTGATGAGGGTCTGATGTGTTAATCGTGTTGCTGTTCTAACCCTTTAGTTTCCAGATGAAGGTTAAAGAGGAGAGCTAATAGTGAATTAGTTCCGAAGTGGGGAAATTCACTCTGGCTAGTGAGATGAGGGTCTGATGAGGGTCTGTTGAGGGTCTGATGAGGGTCTGATGAGGGTCTGATGTGTTAATCATGTTGCTGTTCTAACCCTTTAGTTTCCAGATGAAGGTTAAAGAGGAGAGCTAATAGTGAATTAGTGGCTGAAAAGTGTTCAGAAGTTTCACTCTGGCTAGTGAGATGAGGGTCTGATGGGGGTCTGATGAGGGTCTGATGAGGGTCCTGGTGAGTTAATCGTGTCACTGTTTTAACCCTGTAGTTTCCAGATGAAGGTTAAAGAGGTGTTTTTTGGTGGGTTTGGTTGAATTAGTGGGAAATTCACTCTGGCTAGTGAGATGAGGGTCTGATGAGGGTCTGATGAGGGTCTGATGAGGGTCTGATGAGGGTCCTGATGTATGAATCATGTTATTTCGAGCCAGATTTCTTACTGATGCTGACATCACAACTCAACAACTGTTTTAACCCTTTGTTTATATAGTATAAAGGCTTAACGCAAAGAACTGATATAATAGTAGCAAATACATTTGGGTGCTATTTGGAGCCAGACTGTTGGCTGGTGGGTGGTCAGAGGTGGTGGGTTGGTCAGTGAGGTGAGGGTCTGCTGAGTGTTCTGATTTGCAAACCATGTCAATGTTATAAACCATTTGTATATAATATGAGAGTTCAAAGCCGAGACCTAATTTCAGAACTGTACATACCCTGAAGCTCAAACTCTTCAGATACAAATCCTGCTTTTACAGAAGAGGGAGGATAAACGGGCCGAGCTCCAAATCCTACACTGTTACGTAACAGACTGTAAACCTGTAATAACACTGTTATATAGTGTAATAGTGAGAGTTCAGTACTCAGAACTGTAAACCTGTAATAACACTGTTATATAGTGTAATAGTGAGAGTTCAGTACTCAGAACTGTAAACCTGTAATAACACTGTTATATAGTGTAATAGTGAGAGTTCAGTACTCAGAACTGTAAACCTGTAATAACACTGTTATATAGTGTATGAGTGAGAGTTCAGTACTCAGAACTGTAAACCTGTAATAACACTGTTATATAGTGTAATAGTGAGAGTTCAGTACTCAGAACTGTAAACCTGTAATAACACTGTTATATAGTGTAATAGTGAGAGTTCAGTACTCAGAACTGTAAACCTGTAATAACGCTGTTATATAGTGTAATAGTGAGAGTTCAGTACTCAGAACTGTAAACCTGTAATAACGCTGTTATATAGTGTAATAGTGAGAGTTCAGTACTCAGACTGTAAACCTGTAATAACACTGTTATATAGTGTAATAGTGAGAGTTCAGTACTCGGAACTGTAAACCTGTAATAACACTGTTATATAGTGTAATAGTGAGAGTTCAGTATTCGGAACTGTAAACCTGTAATAACACTGTTATATAGTGTAATAGTGAGAGTTCAGTACTCAGAACTGTAAACCTGTAATAACACTGTTATATAGTGTAATAGTGAGAGTTCAGTATTCGGAACTGTAAACCTGTAATAACACTGTTATATAGTGTATGAGTGAGAGTTCAGTACTCAGACTGTAAACCTGTAATAACGCTGTTATATAGTGTAATAGTGAGAGTTCAGTACTCAGAACTGTAAACCTGTAATAACGCTGTTATATAGTGTAATAGTGAGAGTTCAGTACTCAGAACTGTAAACCTGTAATAACGCTGTTATATAGTGTAATAGTGAGAGTTCAGTACTCAGAACTGTAAACCTGTAATAACGCTGTTATATAGTGTAATAGTGAGAGTTCAGTACTCAGAACTGTAAACCTGTAATAACGCTGTTATATAGTGTAATAGTGAGAGTTCAGTACTCAGAACTGTAAACCTCTAATAACGCTGTTATATAGTGTAATAGTGAGAGTTCAGTACTCAGAACTGTAAACCTGTAATAACGCTGTTATATAGTGTAATAGTGAGAGTTCAGTACTCAGAACTGTAAACCTGTAATAACGCTGTTATATAGTGTAATAGTGAGAGTTCAGTACTCAGAACTGTAAACCTGTAATAACGCTGTTATATAGTGTAATAGTGAGAGTTCAGTACTCAGAACTGTAAACCTGTAATAACGCTGTTATATAGTGTAATAGTGAGAGTTCAGTACTCAGAACTGTAAACCTGTAATAACGCTGTTATATAGTGTAATAGTGAGAGTTCAGTACTCAGAACTGTAAACCTGTAATAACGCTGTTATATAGTGTAATAGTGAGAGTTCAGTACTCAGAACTGTAAACCTGTAATAACGCTGTTATATAGTGTAATAGTGAGAGTTCAGTACTCAGAACTGTAAACCTGTAATAACACTGTTATATAGTGTAATAGTGAGAGTTCAGTACTCAGAACTGTAAACCTGTAATAACACTGTTATATAGTGTAATAGTGAGAGTTCAGTACTCAGAACTGTAAACCTGTAATAACGCTGTTATATAGTGTAATAGTGAGAGTTCAGTACTCAGAACTGTAAACCTGTAATAACACTGTTATATAGTGTAATAGTGAGAGTTCAGTATTCGGAACTGTAAACCTGTAATAACACTGTTATATAGTGTATGAGTGAGAGTTCAGTACTCAGACTGTAAACCTGTAATAACACTGTTATATAGTGTAATAGTGAGAGTTCAGTACTCAGAACTGTAAACCTGTAATAACACTGTTATATAGTGTAATAGTGAGAGTTCAGTACTCAGAACTGTAAACCTGTAATAACGCTGTTATATAGTGTAATAGTGAGAGTTCAGTACTCAGAACTGTAAACCTGTAATAACACTGTTATATAGTGTAATAGTGAGAGTTCAGTACTCAGAACTGTAAACCTGTAATAACACTGTTATATAGTGTAATAGTGAGAGTTCAGTACTCAGAACTGTAAACCTGTAATAACGCTGTTATATAGTGTAATAGTGAGAGTTCAGTACTCAGAACTGTAAACCTGTAATAACACTGTTATATAGTGTAATAGTGAGAGTTCAGTACTCAGAACTGTAAACCTGTAATAACACTGTTATATAGTGTAATAGTGAGAGTTCAGTACTCAGAACTGTAAACCTGTAATAACGCTGTTATATAGTGTAATAGTGAGAGTTCAGTACTCAGAACTGTAAACCTGTAATAACGCTGTTATATAGTGTAATAGTGAGAGTTCAGTACTCAGAACTGTAAACCTGTAATAACACTGTTATATAGTGTAATAGTGAGAGATCCGTATTGTGCTGTATATACTGTGCCATATGTAAATGACCTAAGATGTGATTGGGTGCCCTGTGTTGAGCCTCATGCAAAAGGTAGCTTGGGGTGAAACACTTATAAGTGTGGTGTGAATGGGCGGGGCTAAACTGCTGTAGACCATACATATGCAGATGTGTTGGTCTTCACAGAAACTGTATAGACTGATGACCTTTAGAAGTTGTTACAGTGTTTACGTTCTTCTGTTGAACTTTGTAAGAAGTTTTACATTAGCTTCAGAATGTGTACATACCCGCCCACGCACAAAACCAGTGAGAATGCTGCCCATTGGCTGGGTGGGAAACAGTGGCATGCCATTGAGGCAGACCTCTAATCCCCCCATTGGTGCATCGTTAGGGAGGCAGACAAGAGCTTTATTATGTGTCTGGATCATTAGCCGCGCATGAACAGAGCTCGCCACTGTATCTCCAGCGCGGCGGCATGGCAGAGGTAATCCTCCTGCACAGCGCAGATCAATCACTCTGTCAGAAACACTGGAGGAGGCGCACAGCAGCGCCAGAGTCAGGCCCGCTCGCCACATTCAGCAGAAACACCAGCTCGCAGTGCTGCCGCGGCCGCAGCAGGGCGATTACAGCGGGCTGTAATTGAAAACATCTGTCTCAGCTCCGCCACTGGCGCTGCCAAGCTGCTAAACCGGACAATTAATACTGGACTAGACCTCAGGAATGAGGGCGAGACAGCTTTGTTTCTAATGAGAGAGAGAGAGACCGAGCCAAGGTTGTATACTAACTAGTGTTACAATTCTGTTTACTTTCATGTGAATTAAATTAACTTAATGTAATCTATAGCACAATGTAAATGTAAACATAGTATCCATTTATATACATATACATAATATATATTTTAGAAAGTAAGGCATTTAAAAGGGAATTCTATAGATTCTGTCTAATTAAAAGTCGTTCAGGTTCTGTGTGAAGCTCTCTGTTCTAGATCCAGTCAGATCTGTTCGCAGTGGAGGTGAATGGAACCAGACGTCCACCTCTAAAAGCTCCTCACAGAAAGTTCTTACAGTAGATGTTATAAACACACTGTCTGATTCTGAGACGCTGTTTATGATAGTTTAGAGAAGATCTCAGTCTTAAACTCCATTCATGGTGGAGGGATACATGCAGGACGCTGTGAGGTTCAAATAGTCCCCAAAGAAAACCTAGTATTTTCAGATCTTCCACATTTTACCATTAACATCCAGATCAACTCAGAAGACATGTGTAGCTTCACTGGTGGGTTTCATAGTAAATACAATGTGTAGATTAGTGTTGTAGACATGGAGACCCCTGGTTACCATCACCACCACTGTAAACACCATCACCACCACTATAAACACCATCACCACCACTGTAAACACCATCACCACCACTGTAAACACCATCACCACCACCACTGTAAACACCATCACCACCACTGTAAACACCATCACCACCACTGTAAACACAGTTTGGGAAGGAAACCAGAGTACCATCTAAAAATGTATTTATTTATTTATTTATTTATTTATTTATTTATTTATTTATTTATTCATTTATTTATTTGTTTATTGGCTGCATTATGAGATCAATGTTTAACATGTTTGATTAATATTTTCTTGCACGAAATGGACCTGATAATTAAAATAAAACATATTTTAAACAATCAAATGTGTGCATGGGTTCTTCCAGGGTATGTTGCCATACTGCATGCTTGTAGCCACTAATACTGCGTATACATTAATACCAACTGAGTCAGAATTTGATAAATAAACAAAAAAAGAAATAAAACATAATTCTAAATAGATATTACAGTGAGTGCAGTGTTCACTTAAACGGCTGCGGGTCTGATGCTTGGCTGTGTGATTAGTTCAGTCTGCTCTGGTAGGTATGAATCACAAGTGGAATCACTGATAAAGTCCTGGAGCTGCACCACCCAAAAACGGTGAAAACTACAGACAGTAAAGTGAAAGCTATATCATCACCATCCAAAGAAAACCAGCGTCTCCAGAAAGACAACTTTACAGGAGAGGCCAAAAACCGTCTTGACATTCAATGCAAGTCAATGGAACCAGAAATATTCCCAAGCTATTTTGGAGCATTTCTATTGGTCCAGTCCTGATGAAACATTTAAACAACATAAACTGCAGCTGTGTAGTTCAGATGGTGTAGAAAAATAACAATCAACAAAAAATTTCTTTGGACTGTGACGATATACTACAGAGGGTTTTTAAATGATATACAGGGTCATATATTACATACAGGGTTATATAGGGTTAATGTATGATTTGGTTGATTTAAAAGCCATGTAGAACTTTATTAAATCTTATTAAAGAGGAAAGTGGACTGGTCATTTCGGTTGCCAGACGTGAACCTGTCTGTAGTAGAGTGCTGTAGAAAGCAGTGTTACCACCATCACGGCTCTGATACTCCGCCCAGAGTCTCGACTGTTCTGCCTCGGTGTTAAGACTTGACGTTATGACTTGACGTTATGACTTGTGAGTAATTGTGATTTCAGTAATTGTGAGTATTTTAAAGCTCTACTGTACGTGTGCACTTCGGTTTGTTGCAGTATTTGAATGCGCTGCTGCTGATGCCTGGGCCGCTGTGATAAGCTCTCCGCAGCAGCTTCCTGCTCCATAATGGGGAAAATGATGAGCTGGACCTGTTACACGCCGAACTGTTCTCTTATCTGTCGTTCCTTTAGTGCACCAGTTTTAAAAATGACCTCAGAACAGCTCAGCGTCCCAGCGAGACGTACGACTGAGCGTGAAGACGCGAATGACGAGAAACCAGCGGCTGTGTCCACTAATTTCTTCCCTATTGTGGTTTGTCTTGCACATCAGTGACCTCTAGTGTCCAAGAAGGCCAACGCAGCCCAAGTGCTTCATCAGTGGGTTTCTGACCACAGAGCTGATGTTGGCTGAATGGCTCTGGGTGGTGACCAGACCCAACAGCAGGATCCAGCAGGCCAATCAGCCAGTTAATGTCTGTGAGTGACTGGACACGTGTGATAAGACTAGTGGTAAGAAAGCTAGCTTCACATAGAGGCTAATTCTTGTTGCAGCTACACTAGGACCATTTATTACCACATATCGTCACTGTCCAAAGAAAAAACACATCGACATTTTGGTGGATTTTAATTTTTTAAAAATAGTTTTAACACCACAGCTGCTCTTTATATCCTGTAAGAGGTTCATGATGAATGGACCAATAGAAATGCTCCAAAATCACTCCAAAAATTCTAAGATAAGACTGTTTTTGGTCTCTCCTGAAAAGTTACTATTTTGGAGACGAAATATACATATTTTAAAAACATTATTAAAGTATTATTATATAATAATTCAATTATTGTTAATTTGGCTGATGTGAAGGTAATACTAGCCTAGCTAGCTACCGGTGCTAACAGTTATGTCTAGTTCACACTACATGGAATTGACGATCACTCGGCCACTTTTACTATCTAGTAAACAGCAGCGTCTAGCTACAGCCAATAGGATCACATAGAGAGAACCACGTTACCGTGGATGCAATCTCTCTGCAGGAGGAGAACACCAACAGTAACCAATGTCTGCGAGAGCATTTATCCATCTTCTCCTCCATACTCGTTCTTTCTCCCGTTGCTGTAGATCAGTGCAACAACTCGTACTGGAGTTTAGTTCTCACCAGAGTTCAGTTCTCACCAGAGTTCAGTTCTCACCAAAGTTTAGTTCTCACCAGAGTTCAGTTCTCACCAAAGTTTAGTTCTCACCAGAGTTCAATTCTCACCAGAGTTCAGTTCTCACCAAAGTTTAGTTCTCACCAGAGTTCAGTTCTCACCAAAGTTCAGTTCTCACCAGAGTTCAGTTCTCACCAAAGTTCAGTTCTCACCAGAGTTCAGTTCTCACCAGAGTTCAGTTCTCACCAAAGTTCAGTTCTCACCAGAGTTCAGTTCTCACCAAAGTTTAGTTCTCACCAGAGTTCAGTTCTCACCAAAGTTCAGTTCTCACCAGAGTTTAGTTCTCACCAGAGTTCAGTTCTCACCAGAGTTCAGTTCTCACCAAAGTTTAGTTCTCACCAGAGTTCAGTTCTCATCAGAGTTTAGTTCTCACCAAAGTTTAGTTCTCACCAAAGTTTAGTTCTCACCAGAGTTTAGTTCTCACCAAAGTTTAGTTCTCACCAAAGTTTAGTTCTCACCAGAGTTCAGTTCTCACCAAAGTTTAGTTCTCACCAGAGTTCAGTTCTCACCAAAGTTTAGTTCTCACCAAAGTTTAGTTCTCACCAGAGTTCAGTTCTCACCAGAGTTTAGTTCTCACCAAAGTTTAGTTCTCACCAAAGTTTAGTTCTCACCAGAGTTCAGTTCTCACCAGAGTTTAGTTCTCACCAAAGTTTAGTTCTCACCAGAGTTCAGTTCTCACCAGAGTTTAGTTCTCACCAAAGTTCAGTTCTCACCAGAGTTCAGTTCACACCAGAGTTCAGTTCTCACCAGAGTTTAGTTCTCACCAAAGTTTAGTTCTCACCAGAGTTCAGTTCTCACCAGAGTTTAGTTCTCACCAGAGTTTAGTTCTCACCAAAGTTTAGTTCTCACCAGAGTTCAGTTCTCA
The DNA here is from genome assembly GCA_021613375.1 of Megaleporinus macrocephalus. Taxonomy (NCBI): domain Eukaryota; kingdom Metazoa; phylum Chordata; class Actinopteri; order Characiformes; family Anostomidae; genus Megaleporinus; species Megaleporinus macrocephalus. The sequence goes on from CM038723.1 coordinate 1,718,730, forward strand.
CCAGAGTTCAGTTCTCACCAGAGTTTAGTTCTCACCAGAGTTTAGTTCTCACCAGAGTTTAGTTCTCACCAAAGTTTAGTTCTCACCAGAGTTCAGTTCTCACCAGAGTTCAGTTCTCACCAGAGTTTAGTTCTCACCAGAGTTTAGTTCTCACCAGAGTTCAGTTCTTATGTGTTGTCATGTTTTTGGACAGCAGGCAGATGAGTGGGCGGTTCTACAGGGTGAAAGTCGTGTAATTGGTGACCCCGTGTGCCTGAGCAGTCATGTGTGTCATGTGTGAAAACCACGACAACTGAAAGACTCACCATTACAGCTCAACCAGTCACGTAGTGTGAAAGACACAAAGACCTGACCACTCAGACAGTCGTGTAGTGTGAAGCAGGTGCTAGCAGCAGGTCTGGAACCTCCAGACCTCAAAATGTTCTCCAGAATCTCCAGAATCTCAAAACATTTCCTAACATTCCTGAATGTGCTCAATCACTGCTCACTCACTGTTCCACTATCAGCTGTTATCTCAGATGGGTTTCCGTGTTTGTGCTCCAGCCTGCGAGTGTAGTTTGAGTTTGAATCAGCAGACGTGTAGAAGATGTGTCTGAGGAATCTGTCAAAGTAAGATCTGAGACTTCACCAGAGTGGAGGAGGCCCATTTTCAAAGGGTTGCTGAACTGGTGATGCCATTGATCTGTGAACAGTTGTCTGTTTATGATCCAAGTGAGAACAATCAAACAAACAAACAAAACTTTTTCCATGCATGCCGTGACCGTACACTTCAATCTGAAAGTTAAAAGATCGAGAAGAGCACATCGTTTACAGTCTCTCAGAATCAGTTTAACTGAGAACCATGAGGAGCTGTTATCTAGAACTGTCTGACCCTACATCTGCGGTCAGGACAAGAGACTGAACTCCCTGTTCCAGTTTCTTGTAGCTGTAGTTTTAAACCTCTCACAAGTGACCAGTCACATCACCCCCAGACCTCCATCTCCTCCACTTTGCTCTTCACACACTGCCTCCATCTCCTCCACTCTGCTCCTCACACACTGCCTCCATCTCCTCCACTCTGCTCTTCACACACTGCCTCCATCTCCTCCACTCTGTTCCTCACACACTGCCTCCATCTCCTCCACTCTGTTCCTCACACACTGCCTCCATCTCCTCCATCTCCTCCACTCTGCTCTTTAAACACTGCCTCCATCTCCTCCATCTCCTCCACTCTGTTCTTCACACACTGCCTCCATCTCCTTCACTCTGCTCTTCACACACTGCCTCCATCTCCTACATCTCCTCCACTCTGTTCTTCACACACTGCCTCCATCTGGATTTACAACCTCGTTGTTATGGTGTGAATGAAACAGCTGATTGGTTTAGAAGTAGTAGATGTAATAATTGTTTCAGACCAAAGAACAAAACTACTATTCAGATTGTTAGCAGTGTTGCTAATAGTGACTCTTCAAGGTTCTCACAGCGTTAGACTGAAAACTGGAGTTCCTCAGAGTCTGCTCTCGTCTGATCAGCGTTAGACTGAAAACTGGAGTTCCTCAGAGTCTGCTCTCGTCTGATCAGCGTTAGACTGAAAACTGGAGTTCCTCAGAGTCTGCTCTCGTCTGATCAGCGTTAGACTGAAAACTGGAGTTCCTCAGAGTCTGCTCTCGTCTGATCAGCGTTAGACTGAAAACTGGAGTTCCTCAGAGTCTGCTCTCGTCTGATCAGCGTTAGACTGAAAACTGGAGTTCCTCAGAGTCTGCTCTCGTCTGATCAGCGGTAGAAGCGTGGCGGTGGTGTCTGGTGTTTATGTAAAGCTGTGTTCTCTATAATTGGATCGTAATCTGGTTATAGCTCTCATTAATATCTGCTAGCGTGTAGGAACGGGCAGGATGATGACTGTACTGCTGTTAGCAGCTGGCTAGAAGCTCCTAGCACACTATGTGGAGAAGGTTTGGAGGATTAATAATTCATCAGCGTGCTTTGGTGTTTATGCAGACAGTCCCGGCCAAAAATATCAAAATAAATGAGCATAAATAAAGAGCAATAAAAATCTCTCGTATTTATAGTGATGTGCCCGACACTGCGGCTTTCATTCCGCCTTTGTGGTGGTCCCGTACAGCCCTGCTGTGACAGAAAGGCAGGAGCCCACCAAACATCTGTGCCCTGGGGTCTTAACGATCTGGGCCCAGTTGGCAGCATAATTTCTCAGCTGTGCCAGATTAGTATTAACAGCACATGATGTCATTTTATGAGGCTCATTGAGTCCGTGATGTGTCACCGTGTGTTCACACTAGCAGCAGGATAGTAAAAGTGACAACAGCTGTCCAGTTGTTTAATACAGGGACGCATGATGTGTGTGTATATATATATATATATATATTTCAATGGATTTAAGTGCATGAATGTGCTGATATATGATGTACACATTAGAGATTGAACAATATATCGGTCGGCCGATATATCGGGCTGATATTTGCCATTTTTTAATAAATCGGCATCAGCTGATATCAGTGTTGTGCAGCAGCAATTTGAAGTCAGGCACGTCTGCGGGCATTGGTGTTAATGGTGTGGTGGAACCTGCTTCTGCTGCATGTGAAGGACCCCAACTCTCTGTAACTGCAGCAAGCATGTTGGCTGTGTGGAATTTTTTTTAATGCACTTCTTAATAACTTGTTTGTTTTGGGTATGAAGGGATGTATGTTACACTCTTTCAGCAGTAATTTGGTCATATTATATTTTTTGGGGGGCAAAATAAAATATTTAGTTTTTTCTTGTTAAGTCAGCGTTCAATAAATGATGTTAAGTTCAGAAATGTTGTGTAGACACTTGTTATTACTAGTGTAACATGTTGGCCATTGGCTGACCCTGACCTCTAAACATGGGCATTTGCTATAGAAGACCCATACTGGTCGATCTCTAGTACACATGATTAAAACTTAAAAATTTATTAAAATTAATTAAAAATTAATTAAAATTAATTAAAAATTAATTAAAACTTAAAACTTAAAACTTGAACTTGCTTTGATGTAACACCTTGTGATACGGCGGCAGAGACACTTTTCTAAACTTGAACTATGATAAACTATGAGTTGCTAAATATCAGCACCCTCTAATAACATTGGCCCAATAAAAGTTTTGAATTATGAATAATGTCCAACATCCCAGTTAGCGAACATGCCACACGAGTGCCCCGAGTCCTCGGGGTCAGGTCCTCTCCCTCGGGGGCCAGAGCAAGAAGCTGTGAACACCAGCTAGGTTGCTGCACATGTACACCGGAGCCCTGACTCTTGGTGAACCACGGCGTCACCTGAAGAGCTGCTTGAGGGCCGTGGTCAGCACTTCAGCCACCATCCTGCTCCAAAGGCAGGTCCTCATGTCCAGCCATCATTTCAGTATCCTTTAGTCAGACTCTCCTAGCAGGCTTTGTTGGGCTGCTGTCCTCCTTCCTCACAGTCCTGAGCTTAGTCCTGAGTTGGTGGTGGAATCATTGCTCTCCAGACTGCTGGGAGGAACTCACACCACCAGTGTGCACTAGTGTGAAGTAGGAAGACGTGGAAAACATAGCGCTGTGAACGAATGCTCTTTTATTGAACACAGCAGCCGGGAAGAGTAGGAGCCAGCGCTGACTGACAGCACATAGACACCCACAGTCCAGCACTGAGTGCCTTTTATTTATTTTATTTATTTTGTCCTTTTATCTGATTTTTCTGTTTTACCTTCAGCCATTCGTTTTTTTTTATTTATTTTTCATTTCACCTTTTTATTTATTTTATTTCCTGTTCTATTTTAGGCTATTTCTCTTTATTTATTTATGTTTTACATTTTATTTTATTTTCATCATTTACTTTCTTCATAATCTTGGTGTATTTGATTTAGTTATTTTTTTAAATCTTCTGTTACTTGTGTTTATATTCTATTGTCTAATAATTACCTCTTTATTTCATTGTTTTACAATTTCAGCTTGTCCACTTATGCTTTTATTTTGATTTATTTATTTCTTCTTAGCTAACTCTTATATAGTTTGCTTGTTTTTATAATATTTTTATCATTTAATTCTTATTGTTTTACTCATGAATTTTCTTGTTTTAGCTTCCTTGAGTAAATACTTGAATCAAATTTTAATTTATTTTCAGTCCCTTCAAGTTGTGAATGCTCGGTTGCATTGAAAATGAGGGTTACCCTCAATGTATTACAGAGTGAAAATAAAGATTGATTGATTGATTGATTGATTGACACAAACAACCCATACATACATCTCAAATACTAGCAGCCTCAACTATTCAAGTCAGCGGTTCGGCCAGGCCTCTGCGAGCAGAGAGAAGCTGAAACATGACTGAGAGCCACCTCCTTTAAGTTCTGCTGAAATTGAAATCAGTGCTTGTTTGGATCCACTTCTTCTCTTCACCCTCTGTTTCCTGACAGTGCTAAAACTTCTGCTCGGCTTCTGCTGTAGCGAACTGGAAGAGATTAGCACGTAGCTTAGCCAGGCCATAGTCACTGCTGTGCTAAGAATGGACCAGCAGCTGAACTGCAGAGGTCCGTTTGCATCAGTGGTGGGTGTTTCAGGTCAAAGTGTCCAACGAGTTAGAAGTTCAGAGCTAATAAACCGGAACAGTAGATTTGAAGTGCATGCAATATAAAATCTACACAAACGCAGGAGCACAACCGTTAGCACAGCCGTTAGCACAGCCGCCAGCAGCGCAGCCTCGCTCGGCCCGTGTGGGCAGTGTTTATTAATACGCTGGTGCGTCTAATGGCACTATTTCTCTTGGCGCGCTTGGGCTTTAAACACAGACAGGAATGTGCTTGCGCAGCGAGGGTTATTCATGACCTTGCCGTTATTTAGTTAGCCGCGGCACCGCCATGAAAGTGGCCATAAAAACCACAGGACGGCCCGATTAGCCAAACACATCTATCGCTGCACAGCACAGGAAGTGCCTGGGAGTCTAATCCATACTGTTCAAACAGAGGGGCACACGGTGGGCACAACTAGGCCCCCTCTTTACCCAGGCCTGTGGTCGTGATTGCAGCGTGCTGTCGTGATAAGGAAGCGTGCTGGAGCTAAATTACACGGAAAGTATTTGAGCTCAGCTTGCGACGTCTGCAGTAACACAATAAAACATGGTTATATATTCATACGCTGATATCGCACGTAGACGTGAACGAGTGAACGAGTGAACGAGTAAAGCATGGCGTTTGGTTTCCTGACCGCTGAAGGATCGTGCAGCTTCTTGAACGGCGGCAGCAGCAGCAGCAGGACGGGAACAGGCCTCGGGACGCTAGTGACATTTGCATCACGACGACGTTACCACAGCCTGACCCTCAGATCACCGACGGCTGCCTGTGTCCACTGGGATGTCAGAGAGGTACAGCGTTCAGAATCAACACTCTAGTAGAGCACAGAAGCTCAGCTGACCTCATGACCGGCTACACACGAGTCTAATGAAAAAGCAGGAAGGTGTACAGTAACAGCGTTTGGCTGCAGGGTGAGGAGATCACTTCCTAAACCTCCTGAACCTCTTACTCTTCATCGTCTTCATGATTTGAGACGCTTATCAGAGACAGAATAAGGATAAGTGATTTTTAACAACGTGTCCTAATAATTTAGTCATTACACCATATTAGGGTTTACATGTGTTACCAGCTGGGGTTCCTTTTAAGGTGGAAGTCAGAAAAAAAGCTGACGTTCCTCGAATGGAGGAACAGGATCAATCCAGCGAAGTGCTTTAAAGACGTCTACAGTGATGTCCCCTCGTGGTGTGAAAGTGAGTAAAGTGTGTTCGAGGTGGTTTCATCTCTGCCGTGTCTCTCTATCCTGGTTACGATTCAGCGAGTCAATGAGTCGATTCCATGGAGTCCAGCAGTAGGAGTTGAGGGACTCCTGCAGCACCCCCGGAGGCGGGACTCGACAGCGAGGCCGGAGGCAGCGTGAGAGCCTGCTGCTGCTGTTTCCGCTCGAGTAGTGCGAAGAGTGATACACTGGGGAGGAGGACGTATATGTGCTAACTGGCTCTGTGAACACTCTGTAACTGTCGAGGGGAGTTGTGGCCCCTGGGCACTTAGGGGGCATTATTCAGACTGTGGCTGGACTCTGTGGGGCCGTAATCTGTTTGACAACTTTTGTTTACACACAGCAGAAGATGACCCCCGTATTTAACCCCTCCATGAGGTGAAACACACACACACACACACTAGGGGGCAGTAAATCACCCACATTCATCCACACACACACACACTAGGGGGCAGTAAAATACACACTAGGGGACAATGAAACAGCCACATGCATATACACACGCTAGTGAACACACACACTAGGGGGCAGTGGAACACCCACACACAAACACACACACACACAGTAGTGAACAAACACTAGGGGACAGTGAAACACCCACATACATACACACACTGGGGGCAGTAAAACATCCACATCCACATACACACACACACACACTGGGGGCAGAAAAACATCCACACACACACACACACACATGCTAGTGAACACACACACTAGGGGTCAGTGAGCACACTCGCCCAGAGTGGTGAGCAGCCCTATCCATAGTGCACAGGGGGCAGTTGGGGTTTAGGTGTCTTGCTCAAGGGCACATCAGTCGTGTCCTATCGGTTTACGGGATCGATCCAACAACCTTCTGGTCACAAGACTGGTTCCCCAACACCCAGCTCACGACTGCCCGGCTCGTTCAGTCATGAGGAGTGGTGAACACTGAGCACCACGATTAACACCAAGCACACAGTGAGAGACTATAAACAGTAGAGTCTGTAGCTCAAACCTGTGTATGTGTGATTCTGGATGGGAAGATCGAAATAATTTATATTAACTACATTAAATAAACAGATCTGAACTCAGCTTAGCGGCCCGTGTGCTCCAACACTGAACCCTTTCACTTGACTAGCGTGTCAGTTTAATGTAATACCACAGCCTGTGTGTGTGTGTGTGTGTGTGTGTGTGTGTGTGTGTGTGTGTGTGTGTGTGGAGGAGGAGGGGATACACACACTCCAGCGTTAATTCCTAAGAGGGATGAAGTAGTATCAGGGAAAAAGCTCATCCAGTGATGTTACTCAGTCTTGGCGTGTAAGGCTTGTGTATGTTTTGCTAGCTCCTCGGTTACTCAGTGGCTCTGGTGTTTTGACAGTACAGTACGTCTGTAATCACGATTTATAATTTTTTAAATTTAGCATCACTCTAGAGCAGAAAGCAAGCCTGACAAGCCTGAATCACACAGAGTCTCTTCAAATGTCAGGAGAAAGGCCAGAGACACGACTTTCTACATTTCAGCTCATTTCACTGAGTCATGGTGAAGTCTCCTCAGAGGACTCTCTGCACTGCATCATGGGGTTTATGGATTGGACATGAACATTAGGGGAGAAGGTCTACATTGAGAAGCTCTGAGGCCTGTCGGCGTCTGTGATCATCTTAATTGTTTTGTAAGTCATTAGTTCGGGATGTTTATATGAGCGGAGCTGCTCCAGTTGGTCAGGTTTTGATGCTGCTTCTTGGTTTATGGTGCAGATTTCTAGACTCCAGATCAGCAGTGGTTCAGGTTTTCAGACACAGATATCAGATCCAGTCGTGTGCTGGATGTTGTGGAACCAGCCTTGTGACCGAAAGCTCATTGGTTTGATTCCCTGAATCAACAGGACACGAATGAAGTGCCCTTGAACAAGACACCTAACCCTCAACTGTTCCCCGGGCACTGTGGATAGGGCTGCTCACCACTCCAGGCAAGTGTGCTTACTGCCCCCTAGTGGGTGTTCATTACTGTGTGTGTGTGTGTGTGTGGGTGTTCCCTTGCCCCCTAGTGTGTAAATTCACTAGTGTGTGTGTGTGTGTTTGTGTGTGTATGTTTGTGATTCTTTGCCCCCTAGTGTGTGTGTGTGTTTGCTAATGTGTGTATGTTTGTGTTTCCCTGTCCCTGGTGTGTGTTCACTAGTGTGTTTGTGTGTGGGTGTTTCACTGCCTCCTAGTGTGTGTGTTCACTAGTGTTTGTGTGTGTGTTTCACTGCCTGCTAGTGTGTGTGTTCACTAGTGTGTTTGTGTGTGTTGTGTGTGTGTGTGTATTTGGGTGATTCTCTGCCCCCTAGTGTGTGTGTTCACTAGTGTGTTTGTGTGTGCATGTGGGTGTTTCACTGCCCCTAGTGTGTTCACTGGTGTGTGTGTATGTGGGTGTTTGTGTGTGTTAGTGATTCTCTGCCCCTAGTGTGTGTGTGTTCACTAGTTTGTTTGTGTGTGTGAATGTGGGGTTTCCCTGTCTCTATTGTGTTTTCACTAGTGTGTGTGTGTTTTTGTGTTTCCCTGCCCCCTAGTATGTGTATTCACTAGTGTGTTTGTGGGTGTGTATGTTGGTGTTCCACTGCCCCCTAGTGTGTGTTCACTAGTGTGTGTATATTTGGGTGTTTCACTGCCCCCTAGTGTGTGTGTTAACTAGCGTGTGTGTTCACTAGTGTGTGTTCACTAGTGTGTGTGTATTTGGGTGTTTCACTGCCCCCTAGTGTGTGTGTTAACTAGCGTGTGTGTTCACTAGTGTGTGTGTTCACTAGTGTGTGTGTATTTGGGTGTTTCACTGCCCCCTAGTGTGTGTGTGTACTAGCATGTGTTCACTAGTGTGTGTGTGTGTATGTGGGTGTTTCATTGCCCCCTAATGTGTGTATTTACTAGTGTGTGTGTATTTGGGTGTTTCACTGCCCCCTAGTGTGTGTGTTCACTAGTGTGTGTGTTCACTAGTGTGTGTGTATTTGGGTGTTTCAGTGCCCCCTAATGTGTGTATTTACTAGCGTGTGTGTATTTGGGTGTTTCACTGTCCACTTGTGTGTGTGTTCACTAGTGGGTGTGTGTATGTGGGTGATTAACTGCCCCCTAGTGTGTGTGTTAAAAAACTCCAAAATAAATGTTATTAAAACTCTACACTAACTGAAACGTGACCTGCTTCTCAGATCAGTATTAATGATCGTGTTGAAAGGCTGTTGGCATACAGGATATGTTTTCAGCATCTGTTTCCCAGCCTTCCCCTCTGTGTGTACAGCTCACACCTGTTGTTGTCCTTCATAACCCCCTCCACCACCCCCCACCCCCCAGCTCCCCCCGGCTGCACTGGCTCAGTCAGAGCCTCTAATCTCCCTGCAGTCAGCACAGTGCAGGAATGCCCTCCTGTCCCGCTCAGGAAAAACCCAGTTCCACCCCCCCGGGACTCAGCTGAGCTTTAGGCTGCCCTGCCTCCATCAGCATTTCAGCACAACCCTGTAACAATGAAGATCCCAACACACAAGACCCTTAAACCCACACGGTGATCCAGTAAATACAATCTAAAGGGTTAGGGTGTTAATAGTCATGTGTTATAGTGAAGTCGTTGTGATGCCAGTGCACTAAAATTCAGCTTATCATCAGCTACTGCGCTTAGCAGTCAACCAGGCAGGGTGTTGTTTATTGCACTTTGAGTTTTGGAGATTTGGAGACCCCTCTGGTGGAAACGTGTAACTGCATGCAACATGTGGAAGTGGTAATGCTCGACAAGTTTCAGCCCCCTTCCCCAAGGAGATGAATGTGATGACTGAAGGAGAATTCAAAGAGAACTTGGTGAGGGACGTGTGTTCTGGTGAATTATCTACTACTGTCTTTGGATCTTCAACAGTATAATGTTAATTTTGCATTTGAACTCTGAACATTGAGGTTTTTTTTGACTATGTATGCTGTTTAACCCTCTGTCAACAGACGCAGGGACATGTCAAACGCAGTGTTTCTCTGTGTTTCTGTTAATATATTTGCAATAACGTAGCACAGAGATACAGTTCAAACGAGTCCGTCCTTTCATTACACCCAATCCTGAGACTGTACGTCACTTACGTCTGGAGTTATGAGCCTATCAAAAATGAGCAACCCAGTCTGCCTCTCTTGTCTTATTGGTGGATTTGTGAGTCTGTCACCAGTATCTCATCTGTAATTGGTGGATTTGTGAGTCTGTCACCAGTATCTCATCTGTAATTGGTGGATTTGTGAGTCTGTCACCAGTATCTCATCTGTAATTGGTGGATTTGTGAGTCTGTCACCAGTATCTCATCTGTAATTGGTGGATTCGTGAGTCTGTCACCAGTATCTCATCTGTAATTGGTGGATTTGTGAGTCTGTCACCAGTATCTCATCTGTAATTGGTGGATTTGTGAGTCTGTCACCAGTATCTCATCTGTAATTGGTGGATTCGTGAGTCTGTCACCAGTATCTCATCTGTAATTGGTGGATTTGTGAGTCTGTCACCAGTATCTCATCTGTAATTGGTGGATTTGTGAGTCTGTCACCAGTATCTCATCTGTAATTGGTGGATTTGTGAGTCTGTCATCTGTGTTTTGTGTAAAGCTGACCAATGGGCTTTCAGGAAATCGCTGAACAACCAACCTGACACAGAACAAATAAGAGAAAATGGTGTATGTAGTTAGTTTTTTTATTCTGTATGTTTTTAATGATTTTATATGTTAAAGTAAACATTTACTAATGAACAGTGATTTTTTTATGTTTATGTTTATGTTTATGGCTGTCGACTGCTGTATTAAGTAGAATAACAAAATTCTACTCAATAAACGCTTTTACAGAAATTAATTTTAGACATTTATTTCACATTTGTATACAATTTTATTCATACATTCAACTACTGATGTGAAGCTAAGACTCAGGTTAATCCATTTCAAGCACCAAAATAGTTTGTCCGCATAAGTAAAATATATTTTTTAGAAGATATATGAAGAATTTTAAAATCAGACTTCAAGTTTTTCCAGGTTTAGGACCAAATTATCTTTTTTCTGCTTCCTCCAGGTCACTTATTTCCTTATTATTGAGACAGTCGAGACTGTTCTGAATATCGTGATATAAAATATGTGGCTATTATGTTACATGCAAGTGCAAGCCAAAATTAAGAAAATATTCAAAAATAAAAGAGATAATGCCCTTAGACCCCATAGGGTTAAAGACATATGATGAGATCCTGTGAACTCACATTTTATATATATTTATATATCATGGTTTATATATATAATGATGTCTACCTACAGCTAAACATCATTCACTTTCATTTTCAAGTTTCAACAGGACGTGTCCACCACCACTGAGGCTGGTATGCTGGTCAACCAGCATGACCTTGCAGGGTGAGCAGCTAACCCAGCACCAGACCAGCCCAGTAACCAGCTTAGACCAGCATAGAAGGTGTGCAGCAGCACTGTTGGCTGCATGAGCCTCCTTAACACGAGACTAGGTTTGTAGTAGGAGGAAAGCAGCAGGAACGTGTTGCTCAGGCTGGAGACCATATGGGCCTGTGTGCGGTATGTAGGAAATGAAGCCGAACCCAGAGCTGACAGCTACACTGCTGCAGCCGTACCTCTGTCATGTCCAATCAGAGCCCGTACGAGCGCGGGAGCGAGTCTGTAGAGGTACGACGGGCCATCCTGAAACATAAACATTATTCCAGAGACATCGTATCCGCTCGAGTAGGCTCGGAAGGGTGGGCGTCGAACTCCAGGCCTCCACTATGAAAGTAATAAAAGCTGAAAAACAAACATCATCCTAGAACGTCCTACATCCTCAGGGCTGTGGACACAAATCAGACACCACCGAGACGGCTACTTCCTACAGCAGGATGCGGCGTGAGGGCCAGGGCTGTGCAGTCAGGTCCATAAATATTTAGACATTGACAGGTTATCCGTGTTTTAGCTGTCCAGCACTGCATATTGGAGATGATATATAATAATAAGCTGCTGATATTCAGCTGTAGTCTGAGGATATCCACATCCAAATCCAAGTTACATCCTTCTTCATACTTTAAAAATAATAAGCAGTTATCTGCTCAGCTGGTCTGGGATCAGATAAAAGATCAAGAGATCTAGATGATCTGATTTCATGTGTGACTTTGGAAATCTGTTGCTCTGAGCTCTGAATATGACGTCCAAAGAGGTTCACCGCCAGTAAAACGAGTCTAAAACCCACCAGAGAGAGCAGAGCCATTAGGTGGGCCCAATCAACTCTTTCCTCAAAGCTCTGCAACACAAAGGCCCAGAAGGTGATGGAAAATAACTGTGGTCAGAAGAATTCTTTCTCTGGTGAAGGAAAAAACCTCCACAGTAGTCGAACAAATCAGAAGCACCTTCTGTGTCAAAGTCAACAACCCAGAGAAGTAGAAACCAGAGTACCTACTGAGGGTCAACCACAAAGTGTACACCAGTGTATAGCAAAACAGTTAGCATAATAGCATGTACAGTTCTGGAACAACATCTTCTGGACTTGCCGAAGACAAAGATCTACTTGCACCAGACTGAGAGGAAGAGTCTGGAGAAGCGAAGGAACTGCTCATGATCCAACCCCTACCACCTCATCTGCGAAGCATGGTGGAGGTAGTACTGGGGCCTGGGCATGTACTGCTGCCAGTGGAACTGCTTCCCTTATATATATATATATATATATATATATTGATGATGCGATCGCTGATACAAACAGCAGGACGGGTTATACGTGAGCTATACGTCTACAAATTCATCCGCGGTGCTTCACAGTGCAGGTGGACGATGACCTGAGGAACACTGAGAAAGCAAACCAAGACTTTTGTAAGCCAAAGAAGAGAAACACAATTTCCACCCGACCTCAATCCAGCCCAGCCTGTGTTTCACCCTCTGAGAGCTGAACTGGAGCTTCTCTGGAGGTCCGAGAACAAGCAAGAACTGAAGACAGCTGCAGTGAAGATCTGGTGGAGCATCATCAGGAAAGAAACCCAGTGTCTGGTGATGTTTATGGGTTCCAGACTTCAGGCAGTCATAGAGTGATAAGGATTTTCAGCCAAGCATTAAAAAATAATTTAATTAATGATTGTTTGTCTAATTACTTCTGAGCCACCTTTAAAAGTAAGGGGTGATGTATGAAAATGGTATTCATTCCTACACTGTTAACAATAATAACAACACTAATGTTGAGGACGTCTAAATATTTATGGAACCGACTCTACTGTATATGGAATATGAGGAAATGGTATCTATACACTGTAAACGAGGGGGATCAGAGTCTTTCCTCAGATCCATTTCATCCTGCCTTTGCACAAATGCCAAACTACTTAAACCAACATATACAGAAGCCTGAAGGCGGTTTATTATTCAGTCGTACGAGCCCGGAGTTCTGCGGAAATGTTCCGCTTTTCCCAACGGCACAGCGCTCAGACATCTCTGGTATTTAGTGGGGGAACCGAGTGGTCACCACACAGAAAATCCTGTAATCCAAAACTGGAGCTGCCAGCGAGAGCTGTAGCCCGTCAGATCAGACGTCCACACTGAGAGGAGCGAAACAGCCTCATCTGCTTCCATGCTTTTAACAACACTCGTAACTGTGACTTCCTCAAAGCTGGTGCTTCCACAGACCCTAATACAGTATAGCTAATAATAATAATAAAAATAATAATAATAATAATAATAATAATAATAATAATAATAATAATAGATTGTAAAATAAATCTAGAACCTGTAATGTTTTCTTCATTTGGATCAAATTTAGACCATAAAAAATGACTGAAGTCTTCAGTATCAGTGTAAGGGATTTAATGAGATCAATTATAACAAACGGAATGTAATATAGTTAGTTAGTTAATTAAAACTAACTAAGTACAAATCGTTGTGTTGTCATTATCATAAAATGAGCCTTTATATCCAACAGATACTACCACCACCATGTTTCTACAGTAACCCAGACACACGCTTACCACAGAGACTTTCACGCTTAGGCAGCTTAAAAAACATCACCACCACTGTAAACACCATCACCACCACTGTAAACACCATCACCACCACTGTAAACACCACCACCACCACTGTGAACACCACCACCACCAAAGTAAACACCATCACCACCACTGTAAACACCACCACCACCACTGTAAACACCACCACCACCAAAGTAAACACCATCACCACCACTGTAAACACCATCACCACTGTAAACATCATCACCACTGTAAACACCATCACCACCACTGTAAACATCATCACCGCTGTAAACACCACTACCACCAAAGTAAATACCATCACCACCACTGTAAACACCATCACCACTGTAAACACCACCACCACCAAAGTAAACACCATCACCACCACTGTAAACACCATCACCACCACTGTAAACATCATCATCACCACTGGAAACATCATCACCGCCACCACTGTAAACACCATCACCACCACTGTAAACACCATCACCACCACTGTAAACACCACCACCACTGTAAACACCCGCACCACCACTGTAAACATCATCACCACCGCTGTAAACACCATCACCACCACTGTAAACATCATCATCACCACTGGAAACATCATCACCGCCACCACTGTAAACACCATCACCACCACTGAAAACACCGCCACCACTGTAAACACCATCACCACCACTGTAAACAACATCACCACCACTGTAAACAACATCACCACCACTACTGTAAACACCATCACCACCACTGTAAACAACATCACCATCACCACTGTAAACACCATCATCACCACTGTAAACACCATCACCACCACTGTAAACACCATCACCACCACTGTAAACGCCATCACCACCACTGTAAACGCCATCACCACCACTGTAAACGCCATCACCACCACTGTAAACGCCATCACCACCACTGTAAACGCCACCACTCTAAACAAAACAAATCAGCATCACAGAGAAATAGACTGTTAATTACTGCAGATTTACAAACACAGCTAATTACAGAGAAATACAGAGACTGTAACTCAGCAGCTCTGCTTCCCCACAAATAAACACATCCGTCAATCTCAGACATAAACACAGCTGCTGACCGTAACCAACGCCATTCACTCTGCAGCACGTACTGATCAGACACATATCAGTCATTCTAGATATTATTCTAGATATGAACTCACCACTCCGACCGTCCTGTCCGGTTACACTCGTACTGAACTGACCGCTGGAGAACCCTCAAACCCGTACGGTCACAATTCACTCTAGACCTCAACTCGGACACAAGTGTGCGTTATTGAGGAAGCTCTATTGTACAGCTAATACTGTCCACCAGCATGACCTCACCTCCGAGAGGAAAAGGAGAGAGAGAGATAGAGAAAGAGAAAGAGAGATAGAGAGGGGGGGGGTGTAGAGAGAGAGAGGGAGGGAGAGAGAGAGAGAGAAAAGGGGGGCACGGGACTCTGTGTTTGTTTGGGAAATTGGTTGCTATGTAGGTACCTCTGTTCTTTGCCTCAGGAGACCACAGAGGATGAGTGACCTTTGTAAAAGATGGGTCAGCAACAAAACCTGTCCCTGACTCTTGGCGCACACACACATACACACACACACACACACACACACACACACACACACACACACACACACACACTCTGCACCATCAAAACGATGGTTAGAGGCACCACAGCTCTGAGTCTGAGACACCTGCTCATCCATCTGCTTCTTAAAGTCAAAGGTCATTACCAGGAAGGTCCACAGCTACGTGCTGGGGGGCTTTATACCCATCGGGGGTCTCAGTAACCAGCTCTAAGATCATGTACGGCTGTTCGATCAGTGCTGATATACGGAGAGATTAAATGTAGATTATAGACTGTTCGTATGTATGTCCACCTTAAAGTAGCTGATTCACCACCCAGAGTGGCCGTCCTAATACTTTTGGACTCTCATTAGTTGTGTGAATCGAGAATATGTCATGTTATATGTTGATGCTGCACTGTTGGACACTGGATTACACAAATATGATAACACCAACAAAGCTTGACCTTTCAATGTATTTATTTATATATTTATATATTTATATATTTAGTATAACAACATAATAATCACAGGTGCTATCATCAGCATAATGAATAATAATAATAATAATAATAATAATAATAATAATAATAATAATAATAATAATAATAATAATAATATAACTATCACAAATATAACATATTATATACAGTATGTAATTCTAATGATGATTATGATTGATGTTGCTAGGGGCTCCTGTTGAAATTCTTTGACTTTTAAATTTAATAATAATAATAATAATAATAATAATAATAATAATAATAATAATAATAAAACTATCACAAATATAACGTATTATATACAGTATGTAATTCTAATGATGATTATGATTGTTGTTGCTAGGGGCTCCTGTTGAAATTCTTAGACTTTTAAATTGAATAATAATAATAATAATAATAATAATAATAATAATAATAATAATAATAATAATAATAATAAAACACATAATTATCATTAACAATCAGTAACAATCATGTTTACTAACATTTATTAATAATATTGTGGTTTTTGCTGCTGAAAATTGAATAATTTACTTAATTTGCCTAATTTATTAATTACGTTTGGTACAATAACAACAATAATAATAAACAGCAATAATATTACTAAAGATGATGATTTATTATTATCATTATTGATCATTAATATTAGTAATATTGGTGCTGTTGATGTTTCATGTCATGTGATGCTCTGAGAGAAGCACCTGTGGTGATGTGCTGTACAGGTGAGGCGGATAGAGAAAAGCAGAGTGTTTAAACTCTGAGTTTTTCCTGGCGTGTCCTGTGTGAGGCTGAGCTCTGACTGAGGTGTGAGGTGGGGTGAGATGTGCTGGTGTGACTCACTCGTAGATCTAACAAGCTGAACGTCGCCGTGATGAAACTCAACACATCATCAAAGCCGAGAGTTCGTCTCACACTTTCACAGAAATGCTACGCCAACACTCTCTCTCTCTCACTCTCTCTCTTTCACTCTCTCTCTCTCTCTTTCCCTCCCTCACTCTCTCTCTTTCCCTCTTTCTCCCTCTCTCTTTCTCTCCCTTTTCTTTCCCTCCCTCTCTCTCTCTCTCTCTCTATCACCTTTACCCTGCCTTCCTCTCTCTCTCTTCTGCTCCCTCTCTCTTCCTCCCTCTCTTTCCCTTTATTTCCCTCCCTCTCTCCCTCTTTCCCTCTCTCTCTTTCCTCTCTCTCCCTGTCTCTTTCCTCTCTCTCTTCCCTCCCTCTTTCTCTCTCTCTCTCCCTCTTTCTGTCTCTCTCACTCTCTTTCCCTCTCTCTCCCTCCCTCTCTTTATTCTCTCTCTCCCTCCCTCCCTCTCTCTCTCTCTCTCTCTCTCTCTCTCTCTCTCTCTCTCTCTCTCTCTCTCTCTCTCTCTCTCTCCGCTCCACTGAGGTCCAGAATGGAGAGGAATGGTGTGGTGGAGTGTGTTTAATCTTTAACTTTGCCTGGAAGCGTCCCCCTTCATCCCCTCGTCCGTACCGTGGAAGACATTTGGAGAGAGGGACTGAGGGGGCGTGCGATATTGAAAAGTTGCTGTGAATGTCCCAACGGGCACCGCTGACATTTCCTATCAGGAGCTTTAAAGAAGTGGATTTTCTTCCCTCGTCCTCGGCAGCGCAGACGGACCCGCCGGAACGTTACACGTCCAATGTCAGACAAGGACACCGGCTAATATGACCTTCTCTAACAGAAACAAACAACAGTAAAAACTCTAACCTGGACGTGTTTACCTGACAGACAGGTAACAGACAGACAGGTGACCAGAACAAGGAAAGCCCTGAGTACCAACAGACAGAAGATCAAGTGAAACACTGGAGCTGGACTTCTGCACTGAGTACTAATAACATCTGATCTGACTGTTATATAAGTCACAATCACAGTCCAGTGATGTTTGAGTAATCTGGTGTATTAGACTTCACAGCAGAGAACAAAATCATTCTTTAATATAATATAAGTTAATATAAAGAGGTTTTATTGGAAATGATGTCGGAGCATTTCTATTGGTCCATTCATCACCAAACTTTTACAGGATATAAAGAACAAGAGCAGACGTTGTTTTAATGATATAGATAAAAGAAAATCCACAACAATGGAGACACAGTGTAGCTACAATAGTGTAGAGCAGAGGTCCGGGTCCGGGTCCGGGTCCGGGACTGGACCTAAACGTTGTCCAATGTGGACCCAAACTGATAAACTACTGAGAAGGATTTAATTCAGTGTTTATTTTAAGAGGCAGGGCTTTTCTAGTCTTTACGGTATATGGGCTTTGTGGGGAGTGAACTCACAGACCAATCACGTGCGCTATAAGTTTACCAAAGGCATACAGGCAAGGTACGAAGTGAGAAGCCACAGTCGGAGAGAAGAGCTCGTCCAGACGCCGTGCTCTCAGAACTACCATACTAACCATACTAACCACTACACCACCATACTGACCACTACACCACCATACTGACCACTACACCACCATACTAACCACTACACCACCATACTGACCACTACACCACCATACTAACCACTACACCACCATACTGACCACTACACCACCATACTAACCACTACACCACCATACTAACCACTACACCACCATACTAACCTCTACACCACCATACTAACCACTACACCACCATACTAACCACTACACCACCATACTAACCACTACACCACCATACTAACCACTACACCACCATACTAACCACTACACCACCATACTAACCACTACACCACCATACTGACCACTACACCACCATACTAACCACTACACCACCATACTGACCACTACATCACCATACTGACCACTACACCACCATACTAACCACTACACCACCATACTAACCACTACACCACCATACTAACCACTACACCACTATACTAACCACTACACCACTGTACTAACCACTACACCACTATACTAACCACTACACCACCATACTAACCACTACACCACCGTACTAACCACTACACCACCATACTAACCACTACACCACCACACTAACCACTACACCACCGTACTAACCACTACAACACCATACTAACCACTACACCACTGTACTAACCACTACACCACCGTACTAACCACTACACCACCACACTAACCACTACACCACTGTACTAACCACTACACCACTATACTAACCACTACACCACTGTACTAACCATTACACCACTAAACTAACCACTACACCACCATACTAACCACTACACCACCGTACTAACCACTACACCACCATACTAACCACTACACCACCACACTAACCACTACACCACCGTACTAACCACTACAACACCATACTAACCACTACACCACTGTACTAACCACTACACCACCGTACTAACCACTACACCACCATACTAACCACTACACCACCATACTAACCACTACACCACCATACTGACCACTACACCACCATACTAACCACTACACCACCATACTAACCACTACACCACCATACTGACCACTACACCACCATACTAACCACTACACCACCATACTGACCACTACATCACCATACTGACCACTACACCACCATACTAACCACTACACCACCATACTAACCACTACACCACCATACTAACCACTACACCACCGTACTAACCACTACACCACTATACTAACCACTACACCACTGTACTAACCACTACACCACTATACTAACCACTACACCACCATACTAACCACTACACCACCGTACTAACCACTACACCACCATACTAACCACTACACCACCACACTAACCACTACACCACCGTACTAACCACTACAACACCATACTAACCACTACACCACTGTACTAACCACTACACCACCGTACTAACCACTACACCACCACACTAACCACTACACCACTGTACTAACCACTACACCACCACACTAACCACTACACCACCGTACTAACCACTACAACACCATACTAACCACTACACCACCGTACTAACCACTACACCACCGTACTAACCACTACAACACCATACTGACCACTACACCACCATACTAACCACTACACCACCATACTAACCACTACACCACCGTACTAACCACTACACCACCATACTAACCACTACAACACCATACTAACCACTACACCACCGTACTAACCACTACACCACCGTACTAACCACTACAACACCATACTGACCACTACACCACCATACTAACCACTACACCACCATACTAACCACTACACCACCGTACTAACCACTACAACACCATACTGACCACTACACCACCATACTAACCACTACACCACCATACTAACCACTACACCACCGTACTAATCACTACACCACCGTACTAACCACTACACCACCATACTGACCACTACACCACCATACTAACCACTACACCACCGTACTAACCACTACACCACCATACTAACCACTACACCACCGTACTAACCACTACACCACCGTACTAACCACTACACCACCGTACTAACCACTACACCACCATACTAACCACTACACCACCATACTAACCACTACACCACCATACTAACCACTACACCACCATACTAACCACTACACCACCGTACTAACCACTACACCACCGTACTAACCACTACACCACTGGTTGTAAGTAAATATGTGTATATATGGTTCAGTTATCTATAAGTTGAATGATGCTAATAGTTAGCCTCCATTAGCTACATAGCTCTGGTGCAGTCTAATCTCAGACTCAGTCTCGGCTGCGTTTGGTATACGGGAAACTGTGTGGCTGCGCTGTGAGATGATTCTGAGCAGACATGGACAGACCCAGCATGCGTGAAGCGCTGCCAGAAGGATTTGACACTGTAGGTCTCTGGTATGACGGTGGGTGGCGGTGGGGGGCTTGAGGTAGAGGGCAAAGCCGAGCGACGCAGCTGTGAGGAAAACCGTGCAGGGTTCTCCTGGTTTGACAAAGCCGAGCTGATTGATTTAGTTCACTTGTGCCCCGCGGCGCGGATCTCGGGTCCACTACGCTGCACTGGTTCACTACACACAGCGAGCCGAGGCAGCAAGCAAGCATCCACACGGCCAGCGCTGGAGGAATCCATTAGCAGGACAGGCTCTAATGCCCTGTGCGTTTGCTCCAGAGGGTTGGAAGCAGCTGGAGAAGCTTCAGAACCTGTGCAGGAGACCCTCACAGTGGTAGTTCCAGTCCCCAGGCCTTCCTGCCCCTCATCTGCTCACTGTCAAGCACTCGAGAGCCACTTGAAATAAAATAAACACTTAATATAGTCAGTCGGTCAGTTCAGACCAGATCTTCTTTGGTGTTACAAAGCTAATGTTGCTAACAAGCAGTAAACGCAGTAGTCACCCAATTAGCATCGCGCCTACATCATCACCTGCAACCATGTGGTTTTTAAATAACATCAATCGGTCTTACTCATGAGCTTCCTGACACATACTGGTATCTATGAAAATGGAAAACAGTGGGTGTGCCTCAAAAACTAGTGACGGTCTACATAGACAGCATACATCATAGTATGCGCTCCCGACATGTAGACTGTCCCAATACTTAGATACCTTAAAGGGAACCCCAGCTGGTAACACATGTAAGCCTTAATATGGTGTAATGACTCTAAATCACTAAAAGTATCAGATTTATTAGATTTTGTGTAAAATCCGCTGCACGTGGGTCTCCATTGTTGTATCTACTGACGTCAAATGGTTGCAGTAACCGGCCGTCACGCTCGAGCACAGCTAGCTACTAAACATGCTACTGTTCAGTCTTTACAGTTTGAACTAGAACTCAACATTTCTGACATCAGCGGTGACATCACACACCACGTTAGTGTAAATGGTGAACAGAGAGGGTGGAGGAGAGAGTGACACAGTGCTGGAGTTGTTGTGAAGCTGTGTGTCGGTGTTGACGGAGAAGGAGAGTGTCTGTTAAAGGAGCTCCGCTTTCTAGCAGGAAACATTCACGCTCAGTAAACAGCTCGATACACTGAACGGGAGTGTCTCTGAGCTTCACACTCCTTTATTAGTGAGTAGTATGTTCACTACTAAGACTCTACTTTCATGTTTAAGTATAATCAACTTATCCGGGTTTACAGTGTAAATGGGAAATTATCTCAAAAGGAATCCAGCTGCAGTCTCTAAATAGTGACTCTGAAAGAATCACTATTGTAATCATAGTCTGAGACTAAAAGACTGAGACTAGTGTTTAAATGTGAGAGGGCGTCAGACTTTAGTCTATCAAACGTCTTTTCAGAGTCTTTTAAAAGTCTTCTAGATTTTGGTCAGCATTGCGTGACATCGCACATCCTGAGATGCAACTATTGCGCCTGCGCACATCGTGATGACGATGATGAAACGATATATCGTGCAGCCCTAGACTCATACACACATACCTTATATTTTCTGTTTGGATGGGATAAACAAATAAATAAAATAAATTTTGTATGTAGTGGACAGCAAAGCTCAGACTGGCCTCAGACCGGCCTCAGACTGGCCTCAGACTGGCCTCAGACCGGCCTCAGACTGGCCTCAGACTGGCCTCAGACCAGCCTCAGACTGGCCTCAGACTGGGCCGATTAGCAAACCCAGACAGCGAAAATGAGAAAGCACTTAAACTATGACCAGGAAGGGAGACAGTGGCTGGACAGACAGTGACCGTACTGACCAAAGTGGTGCAATCACACTGAACAGCTCCTGATCTGCTCATCATAAATCTGCTGGAGTATCGAGATGTTGGGCTCTGACCTCAGAACGCTCGGCGTTATGAAACGCTGCTGTGATTTGTCAGCCTCGGTTAGCGAGTCAACAGAATTCGAAATTCCACGAGAAGCACTGTCACCGTCTTACAGGGGGACGTTTCTAGCCCACTTATATAAGCCGAGGACACGTTCGTGTTTGTGGTCTCATGGTCCTAAACATCAAACTCCATGTTAGCACGGCGGCGCGCTACGGCTGACTCAGTGAATATGACGCGGGGTTGAGAGAGTCTCGGTCCGTGTGAACTAAATGACAAGCTCGTGGCGTATAGGCTGCAGCGCTCGGCTCATCGCGCACCCCGAGGGCTCGGACCGTTCACGCTCCGCAGAAAACTCACCAACGCAGCACTGCACGCTCGGGATAACTGAAGACGGAGAACAGACAATAAACAAGCTGGCTCATCATGTTTGTTCTGACAGACTGTGAGATTCACAAGTTCAGGATTTCTTTAGATATTTCTTTACTTTCAGAAACCATAACAGAACTACTTTAAAACCTCACACAGGTAGTGATTAGTACGGTGGTGTAGTGGTTAGTACGGTGGTGTAGTGGTTAGTATGGTGGTGTAGTGGTCAGTATGGTGGTGTAGTGGTTAGTATGGTGGTGTAGTGGTTAGTACGGTGGTGTAGTGGTTAGTATGGTGGTGTAGTGGTCAGTACGGTGGTGTAGTGGTTAGTACGGTGGTGTAGTGGTTAGTATGGTGGTGTAGTGGTTAGTACGGTGGTGTAGTGGTTAGTATGGTGGTGTAGTGGTCAGTACGGTGGTGTAGTGGTCAGTATGGTGGTGTAGTGGTTAGTACGGTGGTGTAGTGGTTAGTATGGTGGTGTAGTGGTTAGTACGGTGGTGTAGTGGTTAGTATGGTGGTGTAGTGGTCAGTACGGTGGTGTAGTGGTTAGTATGGTGGTGTAGTGGTTAGTACGGTGGTGTAGTGGTTAGTATGGTGGTGTAGTGGTCAGTACGGTGGTGTAGTGGTCAGTATGGTGGTGTAGTGGTTAGTACGGTGGTGTAGTGGTTAGTATGGTGGTGTAGTGGTCAGTACGGTGGTGTAGTGGTCAGTATGGTGGTGTAGTGGTTAGTATGGTGGTGTAGTGGTTAGTATGGTGGTGTAGTGGTCAGTATGGTGGTGTAGTGGTTAGTATGGTGGTGTAGTGGTTAGTATGGTGGTGTAGTGGTTAGTATGGTGGTGTAGTGGTTAGTATAGTGGTGTAGTGGTTAGTATGGTGGTGTAGTGGTCAGTATGGTGGTGTAGTGGTTAGTATGGTGGTGTAGTGGTTAGTATGGTGGTGTAGTGGTTAGTATGGTGGTGTAGTGGTTAGTATAGTGGTGTAGTGGTTAGTATGGTGGTGTAGTGGTTAGTATGGTGGTGTAGTGGTCAGTACGGTGGTGTAGTGGTTAGTATGGTGGTGTAGTGGTTAGTATGGTGGTGTAGTGGTCAGTACGGTGGTGTAGTGGTTAGTATTGTGGTGTAGTGGTCAGTACGGTGGTGTAGTGGTTAGTATGGTGGTGTAGTGGTTAGTATGGTGGTGTAGTGGTTAGTATTGTGGTGTAGTGGTTAGTATTGTGGTGTAGTGGTCAGTACGGTGGTGTAGTGGTTAGTATGGTGGTGTAGTGGTTAGTATGGTGGTGTAGTGGTTAGTATTGTGGTGTAGTGGTTAGTATGGTGGTGTAGTGGTTAGTATGGTGGTGTAGTGGTTAGTATTGTGGTGTAGTGGTTAGTACAGTGGTGTAGTGGTTAGTATGGTGGTGTAGTGGTCAGTACGGTGGTGTAGTGGTTAGTATGGTGGTGTAGTGGTTAGTATGGTGGTGTAGTGGTTAGTATTGTGGTGTAGTGGTCAGTACGGTGGTGTAGTGGTTAGTATGGTGGTGTAGTGGTTAGTATGGTGGTGTAGTGGTTAGTATTGTGGTGTAGTGGTTAGTTTGGTGGTGTAGTGGTTAGTACGGTGGTGTAGTGGTTAGTACGGTGGTGTAGTGGTTAGTATGGTAGTGTAGTGGTTAGTATGGTGGTGTAGTGGTTAGTATGGTGGTGTAGTGGTTAGTATGGTGGTGTAGTGGTCAGTACGGTGGTGTAGTGGTTAGTATGGTGGTGTAGTGGTTAGTATGGTGGTGTAGTGGTTAGTATGGTGGTGTAGTGGTCAGTATGGTGGTGTAGTGGTTAGTACGGTGGTGTAGTGGTTAGTATGGTGGTGTAGTGGTTAGTATGGTGGTGTAGTGGTTAGTACGGTGGTGTAGTGGTCAGTACGGTGGTGTAGTGGTTAGTATGGTGGTGTAGTGGTTAGTACGGTGGTGTAGTGGTTAGTACGGTGGTGTAGTGGTTAGTATGGTGGTGTAGTGGTTAGTATGGTGGTGTAGTGGTTAGTACGGTGGTGTAGTGGTTAGTATGGTGGTGTAGTGGTTAGTATGGTGGTGTAGTGGTTAGTATGGTGGTGTAGTGGTCAGTACGGTGGTGTAGTGGTCAGTATGGTGGTGTAGTGGTTAGTACGGTGGTGTAGTGGTTAGTATGGTGGTGTAGTGGTTAGTATGGTGGTGTAGTGGTTAGTACGGTGGTGTAGTGGTTAGTATGGTGGTGTAGTGGTTAGTATGGTGGTGTAGTGGTCAGTACGGTGGTGTAGTGGTCAGTATGGTGGTGTAGTGGTTAGTATGGTGGTGTAGTGGTTAGTATGGTGGTGTAGTGGTCAGTACGGTGGTGTAGTGGTCAGTATGGTGGTGTAGTGGTTAGTACGGTGGTGTAGTGGTTAGTATGGTGGTGTAGTGGTTAGTATGGTGGTGTAGTGGTCAGTACGGTGGTGTAGTGGTTAGTACGGTGGTGTAGTGGTTAGTATGGTGGTGTAGTGGTTAGTATGGTGGTGTAGTGGTCAGTACGGTGGTGTAGTGGTATATATATGATTTAACACATGTGGAGTATTGAACATAAGATATTGATTATATTGCACTATTGAAACTTCAAACTAATCATTTTAAATCTTGCGTCAGTACGAAATGCTGTGTTTGGTGGTGTAAGTTCAAGTAATCTATCAAAATTCACAACATCAAAAGGGTGAGAATAAAATATTCGTATTTGGAAATATAGTGTGCAAGCATGCAGTCCTGCTAGTAATCACTCTACGTTTATACTCTACTGTATCTTAACTTTGATTAACAGTATTACATTAATTATTACTACATTAATTACTTGTTTACATAAAACAGCTTTTTGCTTATAGCTAGTACTGCACTCAGTTTGTGTCTGTTGATTTTCCCGACTGTCATTGACTGTCATTGAAGATATGTGTATAGTTATAAAGAAATGTAGATGTGAATGTGTTGAGAGACGAGTGTAAACAGTGAAGTTGGAGCCCATGTACACAAATATTACTAAAACAAACATTTGAGTGTATTTAAGTGTAAAAATGAGAATGTATATTTTTATAAGAGCTATAAAACCACCAAACCTGTTTATCAGAACAAGATCTCAGCATCTACACTATCTTCTTCAGTCCTGTTAGAGAAGCAGCTCATGTGGCTCCTCATGAAGCTGCTGGTCAGAATGTTCAAAGTATGTAAACCTGCTTCAGAGCAAATGAGCTCATTTCTAAAAGACCCTCTAAACATTCTTTAAACACAACCAGATGTTTAATTCTGCTCCAGGAATAATTCCATACCGACTATTCTATAGTTCTGATCTCCTCACACTTATTCACTAATATTATTACTATTAATATAGAACACAGAAGAAGAACTTGAGGTGGTGTGTCCAAACTTTTGACTTGGTTGTCTTAAACGATGTAACTCTAGATTTCTGGAGGTTGCGTGACTGACTGTGAACACTAGGCTTCAGTGGGGAAAACAACTGCGGCTATAATGAAACATTGCGCAACTGTAATAGTCATGGTTGACCGCTAAAGCTAACTGTGGAGCACGAGTATCAGTGAATGCAGTGAAGTATCTGGTCTGGATGGTCTGAAGCTCAGAGCTTTGAATGTTCTCTGATTTACGATATTTACCATCAGGATCTGTGTGTACCTCACTGTTCTTCCCACAAATCATTAAAATGGCCCAAACCACATACCAGCCATGTATACATCCATCTACATGAGGCTTTACCTCCACCACTACATCCCCTTCTCCAGCCGAGCGTTTACCACTCTGCTAGGAGCGCCATAAGAAGCCTGAAGCCTGAAGTTTAGCCTGATGTTTCCCATAAATCCTGGCGTAGACTCATACTCTCTGTGGTTAACCGCCGGTGTAGCCACTGTAGTTCACTCCCAGCCAGGAATGTGATACGGAGAGCCGCTGGACTGCACGGCAGAAAGTGCTAGACAGCTCAACCGCACGGTCTAACCACGAGAGCTGGAGAACTGGAGACCAGCAGCACCAGCGCTGCAGAAGTTCAGCCTCAGCATGGATGCTACAGAGCCAGAGAACCTAAATCTGGTGAATCTGGTTCTTGCAGGTAAACATGTAGTAAATAAACAATGAATGACCAACAACTGACCCGTATACGTCACCTTATATATTCTCTCACGTCCATGTAAACTAGACATTCCTAATCTGGGGTCACCCCATTCGTGACCAATCACAAGCTGACGTATCTGGCCCCGCCTACTCAAACCAGTTTCAGAGTCTAACCACATAAAATCTGAAGGTTTAATGTCATGGCAACAGGCCAGACTCGAGCACGTTCTTAAAGTTCTCTCTAACCTGAGATATGATTGAACCATATTCAAACTGAATTGTCTTGAAGAGCTCTTATCTTCTACAGAGACAGTTTTACATACAGACCCGGGCCTTACCTCTCTCTGTGGACACCACGGAGACTCTTCGTCACCATAAAACTGTCTCTGGTTATTCTCTGTTTCACCGTCATAAAGACTCTTTGTCCCAGAGTTTTTCTGTAGCGGACTGTAACCGAGACTTTCTGTTTTAGAGGTTTACATTGTTTCACTCGCTGGAGTAAAGAGCTGAACCGTGTCAGTAGCCTGGTGTTTGTGGATATACAGCACTGTGTAAAGGTTTTAATTACTTGGAGACATTATTATACATTGTTAAGTTATTTACAACGTCTACAGGAAGTTTTTACACTTCATTATTAGTGCTATTAGTGCTTTTCCATACGTCAGTGTGTTTATTAACTCTTTCCAAACTTCTCCTAAACAACCCAGTATTATTATCAGTTCTCATCTAATACCTGCTTTGACTGCTCAGTACTTCATTAAGATAAATCAAGATTTGCTGCTGAAGGAAATGAACACGTTCATATAATTTCTGGGGCGTCCAGGAGAAATCTGTAGACTACATTCCCTGAAATCTCTCTCAGCCAATTCAAACCACATCCAGGTCTTTATTAAGGTTACACAGAGTCGATAATATGGACGGTGTTTCTCAATGCTGGTCCTGGAGGCCCACTGCCCTAGACATTTTAGTGTTTTACAACCTGTTAATTAAAAAAGTCATCCCTTACAAAAAAGAAGTTTATTCAAGTGTACCTTTAATTTACTTCTTTTAAACTAAAAGGAAGTGAGTATACTTTTTTATGTACTTCTCAGTGATATACTAAAACACAGTTATACTTAAGTATACTTGGGTTATACTGACAAGTATAGAACAGACTAAGTATATTTGGTCTTTACTTGTACTTAATCTTTTGATTGAGATAGTAGAAGTAAGTACTCTTGCTCTGCACAAAAACACATCCAGTAGAATATTTATTTAAAATTGTGTGTCTTGTTTATTTTACGTGTGTCCACTGGTGAGTAAGTAAACGTTGTTAAGTTCTATTTTAAGTAGAAAAAACTCTTAAACCTAGTCATATACTTTAAAGTACAACAATAATATAAGCAGTAAATTCTAAGTATTATGTTAAGTTCACTTAAAGAAAATGTACAAGCTAGTAAACTAACAGTAAACCCTTAAAATTACTTTTAGTGTAGTTGCAGTACAAAAGCTGTAAACTAGTTTATACTTGGTTTACTACTCTTATACTTAAAGTGTACTTAAAAGTATACTTTTAAAAACTAGAAAATGGGGCAATTTAGTCCCAAGAAGTATTAAAATAGCACTTATACAAGTGTACTACTAGTACAATCACATTAGTATAGTAACTGCATAAAGTATACTTAATAAAATGAACTTTAAGTATATTTATTTTCTATAAGGGATATAATTCCATAAATCACGAACACAACTGGTAGAGTCCAAACTTGGTGTATCTGATGACAGATATATGATAAAGTTTGTTTGGCTTGACCCTAACGAACACCTAGATGTGGTTTGAGTGAGTTAGAAGAAGTTTTAAGCACATTTATACAGAGAAAATTTGGGTGACTATTGACTTCTACTGTTTGTTAGCAACATTAGCATCTTAGCTAAATTTAGATACCACACATGTCTTGACTGATCAGCTACAACAAGCATAAGCAGCATAAGCACATTCGATCTTAAGGAGTAATTTAGCCTATTAGCCTAATTTAATATGCTAACAGCTAACAGTGAGTGAAAGCTAATACCCTGCACTGTGGTAAGTATGTCATGCTAACTCAGTTCTAGATTGGTTTGTGTCTGTCTGGTGCTGATCTGGTGCTGGTTTAGCTGGTCAGTCAGTGGGAGTGGTGTCCAGCTTGTATTTAGAGCTACCTATGTTAGCATGCTACTCCTTTCTAATAGAGATACTAGAGAGTAGCAGCCAAGCTGAGGAGACACTCCAGGACCAGGAAAGCATGCTGGGATCTGCTGTTTGTCCAGGTTTGCTCTCTGTTCACTACTGAACTGAGCCTGACCTCCTAACTGTGTCAGGGTCGCTCAGGGCGAAGCGGGCCGAGAGCCGGGGGTCTGAGTGTGCAGTACGCGAGGAGGTGGTCTGAATGGACGGCTGCTTTGAGGAAAACGTGTTGCGTTTACGCTGCTGTGTGGAGTGGAGCGTGGCCAACAGCAGCGCTATGAAAAACTATAACTGCCAGAGAGCTGAGCTGACGGAGGTGGCGGGACGGAGGAGAAGGGGACGGAGGAGAACGGGACGGAGGAGAAGGGGGCGGAGGAGAACGGGACGGAGGAGAAGGGGACGGAGGAGAACGGGACGGAGGAGAACGGGACGGAGGGGGCGGGACGGAGGAGAAGGGGACGGAGGAGAAGGGGACGGAGGAGAAGGGGACGGAGGGGGCGGGACGGAGGAGAAGGGGACGGAGGAGAAGGGGACGGAGGAGAAGGGGACGGGCACACGAACAAAAACAAACAGCTGTCTGACTAAATCACTGCCTGCGGATTAGGCCGGGCCGGCGACACATGGGGTTGGGCGTAATTACCGCTGTTGGTTTCAGGGACGTTTTGCTATGATGGATAAAATGTGGTGTCAAAATGTCCAATTCAGTTAAATCTGTATGTAATTGGACGCAGACAGTGTTTGTGCTGGTTTGGCTTTGAACTTCAACACTGTAAAAATGCTGAGGTGGCTAAAAAACAAGCGTGCATGGACTTTGAGTCAGTATCACATAGTGTTATAGTGTCAGGGGAGGAGTCGTGTTGGGTATTAGTCTAGTATTTATAGTGTTATAGTGTTAAGGGAGGAGTTATGTTAAGACTAGTGTTTATAGTGTTATAGTGTTAGGGGAGGAGTTGTGTTAAGACTAGTATTTATAGTGTTATAGTGTTAGGGGAGGAGTCGTGTTAAGACTAGTGTTTATAGTGTTATAGTGTTAGGGGAGGAGTCGTGTTGGGTATTAGTCTAGTATTTATAGTGTTATAGTGTTAGGGGAGGAGTCGTGTTGGGTATTAGTCTAGTATTTATAGTGTTATAGTGTTAGGGGAGGAGTCGTGTTAAGACTAGTATTTATAGTGTTATAGTGTTAGGGGAGGAGTTGTGTTAAGACTAGTATTTATAGTGTTATAGTGTTAGGGGAGGAGTCGTGTTGGGTATTAGTCTAGTATTTATAGTGTTATAGTGTTAAGGGAGGAGTTATGTTAAGACTAGTGTTTATAGTGTTATAGTGTTAGGGGAGGAGTCGTGTTGGGTTTTAGTCTAGTATTTATAGTGTTATAGTGTTAGGGGAGGAGTCGTGTTGGGTATTAGTCTAGTATTTATAGTGTTATAGTGTTAGGGGAGGAGTCGTGTTAAGACTAGTATTTATAGTGTTATAGTGTTAGGGGAGGAGTCGTGTTGGGTATTAGTCTAGTATTTATAGTGTTATAGTGTTAGGGGAGGAGTCGTGTTAAGACTAGTGTTTATAGTGTTATAGTGTTAGGGGAGGAGTCGTTATAAGACTAGTATTTATAGTGTTATAGTGTTAGGGGAGGAGTCGTGTTGGGTTTTAGTCTAGTATTTATAGTGTTATAGTGTTAGGGGAGGAGTTATGTTAAGACTAGTATTTATAGTGTTATAGTGTTAGGGGAGGAGTCGTGTTAAGACTAGTGTTTATAGTGTTATAGTGTTAGGGGAGGAGTCGTGTTAAGACTAGTATTTATAGTGTTATAGTGTTAGGGGAGGAGTCGTGTTAAGACTAGTATTTATAGTGTTATAGTGTTAGGGGAGGAGTCGTGTTGGGTATTAGTCTAGTATTTATAGTGTTATAGTGTTAGGGAAGGAGTTATGTTAAGACTAGTGTTTATAGTGTTATAGTGTTAGGGGAGGAGTCGTGTTAAGACTAGTGTTTATAGTGTTATAGTGTTAGGGGAGGAGTCGTGTTGGGTATTAGTCTAGTATTTATAGTGTTATAGTGTTAGGGGAGGAGTTATGTTAAGACTAGTGTTTATAGTGTTATAGTGTTAGGGGAGGAGTCGTGTTAAGACTAGTGTTTATAGTGTTATAGTGTTAGGGGAGGAGTTATGTTACGTATGACTAGTGTTTATAGTGTTATAGTGTTAGGGGAGGAGTTATGTTACGTATGACTAGTATTTATAGTGTTATAGTGTTAGGGGAGGAGTTGTGTTGGGTATTAGTCTAGTATTTATAGTGTTGTAGTGTTAGGGGAGAAGTTATGTTACGTATGACTAGTATTTATAGTGTTATAGTGTTAGGGGAGGAGTCGTGTTGGGTATTAGTCTAGTATTTATAGTGTTATAGTGTTAAGGGAGGAGTTATGTTAAGACTAGTGTTTATAGTGTTATAGTGTTAGGGGAGGAGTCGTGTTAAGACTAGTATTTATAGTGTTATAGTGTTAGGGGAGGAGTTGTGTTAAGACTAGTATTTATAGTGTTATAGTGTTAGGGGAGGAGTCGTGTTGGGTATTAGTCTAGTATTTATAGTGTTATAGTGTTAAGGGAGGAGTTATGTTAAGACTAGTGTTTATAGTGTTATAGTGTTAGGGGAGGAGTCGTGTTGGGTTTTAGTCTAGTATTTATAGTGTTATAGTGTTAGGGGAGGAGTCGTGTTGGGTATTAGTCTAGTATTTATAGTGTTATAGTGTTAGGGGAGGAGTCGTGTTAAGACTAGTATTTATAGTGTTATAGTGTTAGGGGAGGAGTCGTGTTGGGTATTAGTCTAGTATTTATAGTGTTATAGTGTTAGGGGAGGAGTCGTGTTAAGACTAGTGTTTATAGTGTTATAGTGTTAGGGGAGGAGTCGTTATAAGACTAGTATTTATAGTGTTATAGTGTTAGGGGAGGAGTCGTGTTGGGTTTTAGTCTAGTATTTATAGTGTTATAGTGTTAGGGGAGGAGTTATGTTAAGACTAGTATTTATAGTGTTATAGTGTTAGGGGAGGAGTCGTGTTAAGACTAGTGTTTATAGTGTTATAGTGTTAGGGGAGGAGTCGTGTTAAGACTAGTATTTATAGTGTTATAGTGTTAGGGGAGGAGTCGTGTTAAGACTAGTATTTATAGTGTTATAGTGTTAGGGGAGGAGTCGTGTTGGGTATTAGTCTAGTATTTATAGTGTTATAGTGTTAGGGAAGGAGTTATGTTAAGACTAGTGTTTATAGTGTTATAGTGTTAGGGGAGGAGTCGTGTTAAGACTAGTGTTTATAGTGTTATAGTGTTAGGGGAGGAGTCGTGTTGGGTATTAGTCTAGTATTTATAGTGTTATAGTGTTAGGGGAGGAGTTATGTTAAGACTAGTGTTTATAGTGTTATAGTGTTAGGGGAGGAGTCGTGTTAAGACTAGTGTTTATAGTGTTATAGTGTTAGGGGAGGAGTTATGTTACGTATGACTAGTGTTTATAGTGTTATAGTGTTAGGGGAGGAGTTATGTTACGTATGACTAGTATTTATAGTGTTATAGTGTTAGGGGAGGAGTTGTGTTGGGTATTAGTCTAGTATTTATAGTGTTGTAGTGTTAGGGGAGAAGTTATGTTACGTATGACTAGTATTTATAGTGTTATAGTGTTAGGGGAGGAGTTGTGTTGGGTATTAGTCTAGTATTTATAGTGTTATAGTGTTAGGGGAGGAGTCGTGTTAAGACTAGTGTTTATAGTGTTATAGTGTTAGGGGAGGAGTTGTGTTAAGACTAGTATTTATAGTGTTATAGTGTTAGGGGAGGAGTCGTGTTGGGTTTTAGTCTAGTATTTATAGTGTTATAGTGTTAGGGGAGGAGTCGTGTTAAGACTAGTATTTATAGTGTTATAGTGTTAGGGGAGGAGTCGTGTTAAGACTAGTATTTATAGTGTTATAGTGTTAGGGGAGGAGTTGTGTTGGGTATTAGTCTAGTATTTATAGTGTTATAGTGTTAGGGGAGGAGTCGTGTTAAGACTAGTGTTTATAGTGTTATAGTGTTAGGGGAGGAGTCGTGTTAAGACTAGTATTTATAGTGTTATAGTGTTAGGGGAGGAGTTGTGTTGGGTATTAGTCTAGTATTTATAGTGTTATAGTGTTAGGGGAGGAGTCGTGTTAAGACTAGTGTTTATAGTGTTATAGTGTTAGGGGAGGAGTCGTGTTAAGACTAGTATTTATAGTGTTATAGTGTTAGGGGAGGAGTTGTGTTGGGTTTTAGTCTAGTATTTATAGTGTTATAGTGTTAGGGGAGGAGTCGTGTTAAGACTAGTGTTTATAGTGTTATAGTGTTAGGGGAGGAGTCGTTATAAGACTAGTATTTATAGTGTTATAGTGTTAGGGGAGGAGTCGTGTTGGGTATTAGTCTAGTATTTATAGTGTTATAGTGTTAGGGGAGGAGTCGTGTTAAGACTAGTGTTTATAGTGTTATAGTGTTAGGGGAGGAGTCGTGTTAAGACTAGTGTTTATAGTGTTATAGTGTTAGGGGAGGAGTCGTGTTGGGTATTAGTCTAGTATTTATA
Organism: Megaleporinus macrocephalus; assembly: GCA_021613375.1. Lineage (NCBI taxonomy): Eukaryota > Metazoa > Chordata > Actinopteri > Characiformes > Anostomidae > Megaleporinus > Megaleporinus macrocephalus. Next base: position 1,752,398 of record CM038723.1, read on the forward strand.
GTGTTATAGTGTTAGGGGAGGAGTCGTGTTGGGTATTAGTCTAGTATTTATAGTGTTATAGTGTTAGGGGAGGAGTCGTGTTAAGACTAGTATTTATAGTGTTATAGTGTTAGGGGAGGAGTCGTGTTGGGTATTAGTCTAGTATTTATAGTGTTATAGTGTTAGGGGAGGAGTCGTGTTGGGTATTAGTCTAGTATTTATAGTGTTATAGTGTTAGGGGAGGAGTCGTGTTAAGACTAGTATTTATAGTGTTATAGTGTTAGGGGAGGAGTCGTGTTGGGTATTAGTCTAGTATTCATAGTGTTATAGTGTTAGGGGAGGAGTCGTGTTGGGTTTTAGTCTAGTATTTATAGTGTTATAGTGTTAGGGTAGGAGTCGTGTTGGGTATTAGTCTAGTATTTATAGTGTTATAGTGTTAGGGGAGGAGTCGTGTTAAGACTAGTATTTATAGTGTTATAGTGTTAGGGGAGGAGTCGTGTTGGGTATTAGTCTAGTATTTATAGTGTTATAGTGTTGGGGAGGATTCGTGTTAAGACTAGTATTTATAGTGTTAGGGGGGGAGTTGTGTTGGGTATTAGTCTAGTATTTATAGTGTTGGGGAGGAGTCGTGTTAAGACTAATGTTTATAGTGCTATAGTGTTAAGGAAGGAGTTATGCTAAGTATGACTCTAGTATTTAGTGTTATGATGTTGGGGAGGAGTCGTGTTTATAGTGTTTATAGTGTTAGGGGAGGAGTCGTGTTAATAGTGTTTATAGTGTTATAGTGTTAGGGGAGGAGTTATGCTAAGTATGACTCCAGTATTTATAGTGTTATAGTTTTAGGGCAGGAGTCGTGTTGGGTATTAGTCTAGTATTTATAGTGTTATAGTGTTATAGTGTTAGGGGAGGAGTCGTGTTAAGACTAGTATTTATAGTGTTATAGTGTTAGGGGAGGAGTCGTGTTAAGACTAGTATTTATAGTGTTATAGTGTTAGGGGAGGAGTCGTGTTGGGTATTAGTCTAGTATTTATAGTGTTATAGTGTTGGGGAGGATTCGTGTTAAGACTAGTGTTTATAGTGTTAGGTGGGGAGTTGTGTTGGGTATTAGTCTAGTATTTATAGTGTTGGGGAGGAGTCGTGTTAAGACTAATGTTTATAGTGCTATAGTGTTAGGGGAGGAGTTATGCTAAGTATGACTCTAGTATTTAGTGTTATGATGTTGGGGAGGAGTCGTGTTTATAGTGTTTATAGTTTTAGGGGAGGAGTCGTGTTTATAGTGTTTATAGTGTTATAGTGTTAGGGGAGGAGTTATGCTAAGTATGACTCCAGTATTTATAGTGTTATAGTTTTAGGGCAGGAGTCGTGTTGGGTATTAGTCTAGTGTTTATAGTGTTTATAGTGTTATAGTGTTAGGGGAGGAGTTATGCTAAGTATGACTCCAGTATTTATAGTGTTATAGTTTTAGGGGAGGAGTCGTGTTGGGTATTAGTCTAGTGTTTATAGTGTATATAGTGTTATGGTGTTAGGGGAGGAGTTATGCTAAGTATGACTCCAGTATTTATAGTGTTATAGTTTTAGGGGAGGAGTCGTGTTTATAGTGTATATAGTGTTATGGTGTTAGGGGAGGAGTTATGCTAAGTATGACTCCAGTATTTATAGTGTTATAGTTTTAGGGGAGGAGTCGTGTTTATAGTGTATATAGTGTTATGGTGTTAGGGGAGGAGTTATGTTAAGACTAATGTTTGTAATGTTTATAGTGTTATAGTATCCATACAATCACAAATACGAGTCAGTTGTTAATGTATACAGAGGTTAGAATAGGTTATATGATACACAGGTTATGCTCTTGCCTCATGGGGTCCCGAGGCAGCTGCCTACGTTTACCTAGTGCGAAGACCACCCTGATCATCATGACGCAAAGCATAATGTTTAATGACTTGACAGCTAACTAGAGTACATATAGCAAAATATAGACATGAGCTGTTGTAACATGTTTATGATTTGTTCATATGTTATGTTATGACATGTTTATGTCAGTGCTCACTAACAGTGTTACATCACATTCCTGTAGTGTTTTGGTGAAAGATGGAGTCTCGTGAGCGTGAGAAGTGCACACTGTTCCGAATCCCTGCTCAAACCTGTCCACGGCTTCTGCTCCATCACCTCGCCATTCCAGCAATCTCTCAAACTCAACAGCCTTACTCGGAGCGCCGCCGCCTCTCTCGTCTGATGTGACGCCGAGCCTCAACACAAACGGAACAAAGCCAAGCAGTTCAGTGTTTCAGGAGATTTTCTCCGAGGGCTTAACGGAGAGCGGTTCCTCCGCAGGCGGGCCGGGAGAGCGGCGGCGGGGCAATCACACCGAGCGCTGGATAAAGAGCCAAATTATCTCCGGCCTAGCAGACCGTTTCCTCAGCTGCTGGCTGCCTGCCGCCTCATTACGATTAACATCACCTGCTCTGGAAACACGTTTCCCATTCCTGCCCCTAAAATAGACACGAGCGGCGGAATCTGACAGACGATTAATTTGATTTTGTCAGCGCCGGAGTACACGGTGCTGGACTTTGATGCGGTTTTCCCTGAGAAAGTTCTAGATTAGGATATGAATGGCTGCACAGAGGCGCAGGGGTCCTGCTTTGTCATGCATACAATGTAGGACTTGCAGCTGATTTAGTTGCACGAGGGGAAGAACTAGTGAGTAGGAGCAGGAGTACAGGCTAAACAGGAGCAGGACTATCAGCATTAGAAGCTTCTAATGTTTTTAGTGATGTGAGCAAAAGGAGCAGCAGTAGGAGAAATAGGGTCAGTAGGAGGAGCAGGAGTAGGACTAGTACTAAAAGCAGTATAGGAATCCTACACAGTAGTGCCAAATAAGAACTGAAAGAACTGTAGAAGGAGCAATAGGAGCTGTGCCAAGAGAAACTGGAGGAGCAGCAAAATCAGCAGTTAGATCAATAGAAGCAGTAATAGGAGCAATAGCCTGAGCAAGAGGAGCAATAAGAGCTTTAGTAGCAGCATGAGAGAGGCGGGAGCAATGGAAGAAGCTACAGGAGGAGGAGAAGCACTAGTAGCACCACCAGGAGCACTGCTAGGTACTGTAGGGGATGTGGGTTCAGCAGAAGGAGCAGTAATAGAAATGATAGAAGGAGGATTAGTAGGAGCACTAGGAGCTAGTCAGGGTCATGTGGGGCTTAACACAATCTCAGTGTCATTGGTTTAAAGGTGAGGTACACCATGGACAGGTCACCAGTCCATCACATGGCCAACACACACACACTCACACCTACGGTCAGTTTAGAGTGAGGATCCTAACATGCATGTGTTTGGACTGTGGGAGGAAACCGGAGAACCCGGAGGAACCCACTCAAGCACGGGGAGAACATACACACTCCAGAAGCACTCCTGCACCGAGAGTGAAAGAGACATCACTTGACACTGTGTACTGCTTCTCCGCTCTCATGCTTGAAAGGGCTGCGGAGATGAAAAGGAGAAATTCCTCCGTCCCGGTGAACCGCTGCTCAGCAGCAAGGCGGCCAAAGAACACACTTTAAAAATAGGCGGCTTTGGGTGAAGCTCATCGAGGCGGCCGACGCCTCGGGCAGGCTTTCGGAGAGATCTCGGAGACGGAGGAGAACAGCGGGAGCCGGAGCGCAGGTGGAGTTTCTGCTGGTGGAAGTGTGACTTATCAGCGACAGTGCGGCGCGCTGGTGAGGATAAATCTCTTTTCCTGCAGAAAGACGTGACGGAGAGGTAGCCGCACGACCGGCCACTTAAATCTGCGCCTCAGGTCCAGTCGGCCCCTCCTCTGCCGCCGAGCTAGCGGCGCTAATGGAGCGAGAACTCACAGAGGGCTAATAACTACAAGTCACACTTGGGAGAGCTACGTGATCACAAGCTCAGTTAAAGGAGCCCTACATCTTCAGTTATTATTATTATTAGTTAGGACGTATACATTTAACTGTATATGCTGTATATATACTGTATGACTGTATGTCTTCATTTTGCATGTTTATTTGAACATTTTATATTTCAGTTTAATGTTAAATGGACCAATAAAAATGCTCCAAACCTGATTTAAAAAAAACTTTTAACATAAACTTTAACTGAAAGTAACTTTTATGAAGTTACTGCTTTTGATATACACGCTTTTCTTCAAACAGAGACGATATATATAGATTCACATACTAGCATTTTACAATAACAATTGACTAGCAACATCTTAGCAACCATATAGGATTCAACAGCAATTGACTAGGAACTTCTTAGCAACCACCTGGGATAAAATAGCAATTGACTAGCAACATCTTAGCAACCACCTGGGATACAATAGCAATTGACTAGCAACATCTTGGCAACCATTTATAGATTAAAAGCAACTGACTAGGAACATCTTAACAACCACCTGACATACAATGGCAATTGACTAGCAACATCTTAGCAACCATGTAGGATTCAATAGCAATTGACTAGGAACTTCTTAGCAACCACCTGACATACAATAGCAATTGACTAGGAACTTCTTAGCAACCACCTGGGATACAATAGCAATTGACTAGGAACTTCTTAGCAACCATTTTTAGATTAAAAGCAACTGACTAGGAACATCTTAGCAACCACTTGACATACAATGGCAATTGACTAGCAACATCTTAGCAACCACCTGACATACAATAGCAAATGACTAGCAACATCTTAGCAACCACCTGGGATACAATAGCAATTGACTAACAACATCTTAGCACCATTTATAGATTAAAAGCAACTGACTAGGAACATCTTAGCAACCACCTGACATACAATGGCAATTGACTTGCAACATCTTAGCAACCATCTAGGATTCAATAGCAATTGACTAGAAACATCTTAGCAACCAGCAGACATACATTAGCAGTTGACTAGCAACATCTTAGCAACCATCTAGGATTCAATAGCCATTGACTAGCAACATCTTAGCAACCACCTGGGATACAATAGCAATTGACTAACAACATATTAGCAACCACTTATAGATGAAAAGCAACTGACTAGGAACAACTTAGCAACCACCTGACATACAATAGCAATTGACAAGGAACTTCTTAGCAACCACCTGACATACAATAGCAATTGACTAGCAACATCTTAGCAACCACCTGGGATACAATAGCAACTGACTAACAACATCTTAGCAACCATTTATAGATTAAAAGCAACTGACTAGGAACAACTTAGCAACCACCTGACATACAATAGCAATTGACTAGGAACTTCTTAGCAACCACCTGGGATACAATAGCAATTGACTAACAACATCTTAGCAACCATTTATAGATTAAAAGCAACTGACTAGGAACATCTTAGCAACCACCTGACATTCAATGGCAATTGACTTGCAACATCTTAGCAACCAGCAGACATACATTAGCAATTGACTAGCGACGTCTTAGCAAACCACCTGGGATACAATAGCAATTGACTAGCGACGTCTTAGCAAACCACCTAGGATATAATAGTAATTGACTAGAAATGTTTTAGCAACCACCAGGGATACAATAGCAATTGACAAGCAACATCTTAACAACTATCTAGGGTTCAATAGCAATTGACTAGCAACATCTTAGCAACCATTTAGGATTCAATAGCAATTGACTAACAACATCTTAGCAACCACCTGGGATACAATAGCAATTGACTAACAACATCTTAGCAACCATTTAGAATTCAATAGCAACTGACTAGGAACATCTTAGCAACCACCTGACATACAATTGCAATTGACTGGCAACATCTTAGCAAACCACCTAAGATACAGAAGCAATTGATTAGCAACATCTTAGTAACCACCTTGGATACAGTAGCAATTGACTAGCAACATCTTAGCAACCACAACTCACTATCACCTCTTCAGGTACAAAGTGATACTACAGTGACTCACTACCACCTCTTCAGGTACAAAGTGGCACTACAGTAACTCACTATCACTTCTTCAGGTACAAAGTGATACTACAGTGACTCACTATCACTTCTTCAGGTACAAAGTGGTACTACAGTGACTCACTATCACCTCTTCAGGTACAAAGTGGCACTACAGTAACTCACTATCACTTCTTCAGGTACAAAGTGATACTACAGTGACTCACTATCACTTCTTCAGGTACAAAGTGGTACTATAGTGACTCACTATCACCTCTTCAGGTACAAAGTGGTATTACAGTGACTCACTATCACCTCTTCAGGTACAAAGTGGTATTACAGTGACTCACTATCACCTCTTCAGGTACAAAGTGGTACTACAGTCGCTCACTATCACCTCTTCAGGTACAAAGTGGTACTACAGTCGCTCATTATCACCTCTTCAGGTACAAAGTGGTACTATAGTCACTCACTATCACTTCTTAAGATACAAAGTGGTATTACGAGATGGGTTTGGGCCAGAGCTAGCTGGTTACCATGGTGACTTCAGTAGATATCTCAGCAACATAATACATACATATCACGGACACACCATCAAACCTGTTATTTCCTCACATTCTGTTGAATATTTAGTTCATTTTGGAATGTTTCAAACTGAACACTTTTACAGATTGCTCCTTTAAAGGCTTTAAATTAATTCAATGAATTTTCTAAATAGCTGTACAGTTCACTGTCTGAGATGGAGAGTCATTAAAAACATTACACGACTCCTTGAATGCAGTGTTTATAATGGATAATATTGGTAAAGCCAAATAAATAAATAAATAAGTAAATAATATAAATAACTGTATTGCTCCACAACAACCTCCATGTGGCTCTACATTATTAATGTATTTTATATGCATGTGTTTTAAACCAAAACATTATCAGACAACTACCACATCACACGCCTCAGGCAGTGCATTCATAAGCATTTCATGCAACAACTTCATGCAGGCTGGCTTTCAGAGACTTTAAACCCTTCCTAACACCAGACTACAACTACAGATCCTCCATGGTACTGAATATCAAATCGTAAACTAAACAACCGAAGCCTTTGATCAGTTATACTAGGGGAAGACTAGCACTCACCTCCTGGTAGCCGCTGGGAGCGGGTCAGCGAGAGCACCCAGTGATTTGGGAGGTTTGATCAGTTCTGATGGGATCAGGAGATGAATGGAATGTGACGACGAACTGGAGAATGTATCTAATCAGCAAAGACCCGGGCGGCCCTGCTAATCCCCTACATACGCGTGGGGCATCAGAGGGACAATACAGGCACGCGCCCGTCTGCTGCCGTCAGGGATGCCGGACAATAGCCGGCCAGCGCTCCTCACACAGCGTTATCTAAACCCACACTGAGCTGGGTGTCTGAGTCAAATCACTTTAAAGGGCCATATTTTTAGTTTATTGTAGCCGTTATAGTCCATTTATTACATTTGTGTGGTTTTATGTGCCATAAAGTCATAATTTACATGACCCGGGCCTTTAAAACTGATATATGCAAGCAGGCTTTGTTCTGATTGGCTGTCCTGAACTGTCCTACAGGAATATCTCCACTCACTGTCCACTGTATCAGCTCCACTGACCATACAGGACCTCCACTCACTGTCCACTGTATCAGCTCCACTGACCATACAGGACCTCCACTCACTGTCCACTGTATCAGCTCCACTGACCATACAGGACCTCCACTCACTGTCCACTGTATCAGCTCCATTGACCATACAGGACCTCCACTCACTGTCCACTGTATCAGCTCCACTGACAATACAGGACCTCCACTCACTGTCCACTGTATCAGCTCCACTGACCATACAGGAGCTCCACTCACTGTCCACTGTATCAGCTCCACTGACAATACAGGACCTTCACTCACTGTCCACTGTATCAGCTCCACTGACCATACAGGACCTCCACTCACTGTCCACTGTATCAGCTCCACTGACCATACAGGACCTCCACTCACTGTCCACTGTATCAGCTCCACTGACCATACAGGAGCTCCACATACAGACTGTAGTTCATCTGATTCTCTGTATACTTTATTACTCTGTTCTTTAATGATCAGGACCCCCACAGGACCACCACAGAGCAGATACTATTAGGGAGGTGGGTCATTCTCAGCACTGCAGTGATACTGACATCGTGGTGGTGTGTTAGTTAGTGTGTGTTGTGCTGGTGTGAGTGGATCAGACACAGCAGTGCTGCTGCTACTGGACTGAGAATTGTCCACCAACTAGAACTATCCAGACAGCAGTGTCCTGTGGGCGGCGTCCTGTGTCCACTGATGAAGGACTAGAGGAACACAAACTGTGCAGCAGCAGATGAGCTACTGTCTCTGACTTTACATCTACAAGGTGGACCAGCAAGTAGTAGGAGTGTCTAATAGAGTGGACAGTGAGTGGACACAGTGTTTAAACACTCCAGCAGCAGCATTGCTGTGTCTGATCTACTCGCAGTAATGTAGAAATTTGTCTTCATATGTGAGAGATTGTTTATGTGGCAGTGTATACTGTAATAAATAAATAAATAAATAAATAAAGTAATTAGCTTGAAGATGTTTTGGGATGTTTTTTAAATACAGGATTGGGACTCAATACATATCCAATATGTAAATCTGATGTATGCATCAATGTGACCTATTTAAAATCAGGCTAACTTCAAAGCAGAGGAATCAGATAAACACAGATAAACTTTCTTTATCCAGTACATTGTCACAGTCAGGGAGCAGTAACGGGATCTCCTACCTGACCAGACTGTGGGAGGAAACCAGACCCAATGCAGACATGGTGACATCATACAAACTTAAATAAAGGTCACCTGACCAGGGAATCGAACCCAGAACCTTCAGACTAACATCAGAAAAAACCTGACACCTGAATTTTGACAGGTGAGGGCTGGATGTTGGGAAACCAGCCTTGTGACCAAGACAACAAGCTCGGCTGTTTGATCTCCTGAACTGACAGGACACACCTGGAGTGCCCAGGAGCCAGACACTAACCCCCCAACTGCTCCCCGGGTACTGTGGCTTGGACTGCCCACTGCTCCGGGAAAGTGTGTGAGTATATGGGTCTTTCACTGCCCACTAGTGTGTGTGTTCACTAGTATGTGTGTATGTGGGTCTTTCACTGCCCACTAGTGTGTGTGTGTTGACTGGTGTGTGTGTATGTGGGTGTTTCACTGCCCCCTAGTGTGTGTGTTTACTAGTGTGTGTGTATGTGGGTGTTTCACTGCCCACAGTGTGTGTGTTCACTATTGTGTCTGTCTGTATGTGGGTCTTTCACTGCCCCCAGGTGTGTGTTTTCACTAGTGAGTGTATGTGTGTGTGTTTCACTGCCCCCAGGTGTGTGTTTTCACTAGTGAGTGTATGTGTGTGTGTGTTTCACTGCCCCAGGTGTGTTTTCACTAGTGAGTGTATGTGTGTGTGTTTCACTGCCCCAGGTGTGTGTTTTCACTAGTGAGTGTATGTGTGTGTGTGTTTCACTGCCCCCAGGTGTGTGTTTTCACTAGTGAGTGTATGTGTGTGTTTCACTGCCCCCAGGTGTGTTTTCACTAGTGAGTGTGTGTGTGTTTCACTGCCCCCAGGTGTGTGTTTTCACTAGTGTGTGTGTTTCACTGCCCCCAGGTGTGTGTTTTCACTAGTGAGTGTGTGTGTGTGTTTCACTGCCCCCAGGTGTGTGTTTTCACTAGTGTGTGTGTTTCACTGCCCCCAGGTGTGTGTTTTCACTAGTGAGTGTATGTGTGTGTTTCACTGCCCCCAGGTGTGTGTTTTCACTAGTGAGTGTGTGTGTGTTTCACTGCCCCCAGGTGTGTGTTTTCACTAGTGTGTGTGTTTCACTGCCCCCAGGTGTGTGTTTTCACTAGTGAGTGTGTTTCACTGCCCCCAGGTGTGTGTTTTCACTAGTGAGTGTATGTGTGTGTGTGTTTCACTGCCCCAGGTGTGTTTTCACTAGTGAGTGTATGTGTGTGTGTTTCACTGCCCCAGGTGTGTGTTTTCACTAGTGAGTGTATGTGTGTGAGTGTTTCACTGCCCCAGGTGTGTGTTTTCACTAGTGAGTGTATGTGTGTGAGTGTTTCACAGCCCCCAGGTGTGTGTTTTCATTAGTGAGTGTATGTGTGTGTGTGTTTCACTGCACAGATTGTTTAACTGTGGAGGTGAACTTCCTCTGTGTGCAACACAAGTGGCAAATAGTTCTTAATTCACAAACATCTGATTCTTCTGCTCGACAGGAATGTTGTTTTGTACACTGCATGCAGTTACATGTTGCCACCAGAGAGGTCACTCATTTCCCCAAACTTACATAGTGCAGCTTTAAGAGAAGCTAATAGACGGCCATGCTGGTTAGATGAGTGTATTCGGATCAGACTAACATCAGACAAACAGCTGAAGTAAAGCGCTACACTACAGACTTCAGACTTCAGACACCGGACACGCTGTGGGTGACGAAGCTGCTGGGACACGTACCTGCACTGGCCAGCATCTTTGTGGAGGGGTCCTGGCTGTGGACAGGCTGCTGCTGCTGGTCCTGCTGTAGTGCTGGTCTGGGTCTCACCAGGTTCCCTTCACTTCCGGCCCTCATCAGCCTCTCCCCGACGATCAGCATCCGCGAGCGGTTGCCCGGCGGCTCTTTCCTCAACTGCTTGGTAGGTTTGACCAGACGAGACGGCTTTGACATCTTCAGACGTTCCTAAAACCGGGCTGAATGTGGACGTATTCCAATCCGTATGACTCTGTTCTGAGGTGCTCTCTAAAGTGGAGGCAGTTCTTCTCCGGGGAAGAAGTTCATTGTGTTCAGAAGTTTGTTGTCGAGCTCTGAAGCTGGATGTTAATAGTAACACAACGACATTTCTGTGCACGCCAAAGCGAAACAACTGAATCCAGAGTTGCTGCTAAAGCCTGATTCACCGAAACAGCTGGACACTCGGAGGGGACAGCGCTGTCCGGTCTCAGAACGCAGATCCACATGCAACTGTGCTCAGATCGACACTGTGATCGTCTTCCATCAAGAGTGGAACGTCTCACGTATCCCGTGTGTGCCCTCCACTGCTGTGGGCACCAAGTCACTGCTGTGCCATCCCCCGCTACCCACCTCCCGAGCGATCCCTCTAATGGTCCGGAAGCGGATCTCGGCTCTGTTTGTCCTCGCGGCTGAAACGCGGCGTGATTAAAAGCGGATCGAAGCCGGCAGGGCGGCCGTGATTACAGTTTGACAGTTCCTCTACTCTGCTGAGAATGCTCCAGCGAGCTGAAGCTCCACACACGGGCAGAGAGAGAGAGACAGAGATTTACTCCCATGTGCTTAACGGTGATAGGCTGCCTGCGGTGCTTGGACCTCTACACCCCCCCCCCCCATATACACTCAGCCCAACTGCGTCATGCTGAGAAGAGAGCAGCTACAGTTTAGACTGAAGCCTGGAATGATGAACCTTCCTGTGACAGATAATTCAGACGTCAGACCTGTACGTGACATCTACAGTCTATAGTCTATAATCCATAATCTATAGTCTATAAACTACAGTCTAGTCTATAATCTACAGTCTATAGTTTATAATCTACAGTCTATAATCTATAATCTACAGTCTATAGTATATAATCTATAGTCTATAATCTATAGTCTATAATCTACAGTCTATAGTCTATAATCTACAGTCTATAGTCTATAATCTACAGTCTATAATCTACTGTCTATAGTCTATTAACTACAGTCTATAGTCAATAATCTACAGTATATAGTCTATAAACTAGTCTATAGTCTATAATATACAGTCTATAGTCTATAAACTACAGTCTATAGTCAATAATATACAGTATATAGTCTATAAACTAGTCTATAGTCTATAATATACAGTCTATAGTCTATAAACTACAGTCTATAGTCAATAATCTACAGTCTATAGTTTATAATCTACAGTATATAGTCTATAATCTAGTCTATAGTCTATAATCTATAGTCTATAATCTATAGTCTATAATCTACAGTCTATAGTCTATAATCTACAGTCTATAGTCTATAATCTACAGTCTATAATCTACTGTCTATAGTCTATTAACCACAGTCTATAGTCAATAATCTACAGTATATAGTCTATAAACTAGTCTATAGTCTATAATATACAGTCTATAGTCTATAAACTACAGTCTATAGTCAATAATATACAGTATATAGTCTATAAACTACAGTCTATAGTCTATAATCTACAGTCTATAGTCTATAAACTACAGTCTATAGTCAATAATATACAGTATATAGTCAATAATCTACAGTATATAGTCTATAATCTAGTCTATAGTCTATAATCTACAGTCTATAGCCTATAATCTACAGTCGGTGGATCATCCAAAAACATTCTTTCCAAGTTAAGCAATGAGTTTGTTTGTGTAGTGGTGAGTACGGTGGTGTAATGGTTAGTATGGTGGTGTAGTGGTTAGTACGGTGGTGTAGTGGTTAGTATGGTGGTGTAATGGTTAGTATGGTGGTGTAGTGGTTAGTACGGTGGTGTAGTGGTTAGTACGGTGGTGTAGTGGTTAGTATGGTGGTGTAGTGGTTAGTACGGTGGTGTAGTGGTTAGTATGGTGGTGTAATGGTTAGTATGGTGGTGTAGTGGTTAGTACGGTGGTGTAGTGGTTAGTATGGTGGTGTAGTGGTCAGTATGGTGGTGTAGTGGTTAGTATGGTGGTGTAGTGGTTAGTATGGTGGTGTAGTGGTTAGTATGGTGGTGTAGTGGTTAGTACGGTGGTGTAGTGGTTAGTATGGTGGTGTAGTGGTTAGTATGGTGGTGTAGTGGTTAGTACGGTGGTGTAGTGGTTAGTATGGTGGTGTAGTGGTTAGTACGGTGGTGTAGTGGTCAGTATGGTGGTGTAGTGGTTAGTACGGTGGTGTAGTGGTTAGTATGGTGGTGTAGTGGTTAGTATGGTGGTGTAGTGGTTAGTATGGTGGTGTAGTGGTTAGTACGGTGGTGTAGTGGTTAGTATGGTGGTGTAGTGGTTAGTATGGTGGTGTAGTGGTTAGTACGGTGGTGTAGTGGTTAGTATGGTGGTGTAGTGGTTAGTACGGTGGTGTAGTGGTCAGTATGGTGGTGTAGTGGTTAGTATGGTGGTGTAGTGGTTAGTACGGTGGTGTAGTGGTTAGTATGGTGGTGTAGTGGTTAGTATGGTGGTATAGTGGTTAGTATGGTGGTGTAGTGGTTAGTATGGTGGTGTAGTGGTTAGTATGGTGGTGTAGTGGTTAGTACGGTGGTGTAGTGGTTAGTACGGTGGTGTAGTGGTTAGTATGGTGGTGTAGTGGTTAGTATGGTGGTGTAGTGGTTAGTACGGTGGTGTCCACCAGAATTTTAAATAAATGTAATTCTGAGTGGTTTCATATGAAATGGTTCACTGTTTGATTTATTACGGCGTGGTGATTATTATATTATTTAATATTTACCCACCAGTACCACCGTTTTTACATTTAAATCAGATGAAGGTCATATAGAGGTAAATCATAATCTTACAGCTGTACAAACCCCACACATACGTCTCTGTCCTGATAGTATTACAGAAAATATATCTCCAATATGAAGATACAGAGTTTGAATGGACATAATTATGATTATTTCTGACAGTGATATGTCATGTCCAAATCTTTATCTGACCACTATTATTATACAGTATATTAGACACCAGGTAATGTATTGACAAACATTTCATGTAATAACTATATCAGGTAGCATATAGAATTCTTTGGACGTCTGGTTCCATTCACCACCACTGAGCCACACTCGCCACATTTAACTTTAAACCTGAATCAACTCTGAATCCACTCTGAATCACTTTGCTTCTGTTAAATCTGGCAGAAATTAACAATCATGAAGAATCATTGACTTCAAGGAAACCCATAGTGGAAGGATATGTGGAAGGAAACACAAATCCCACAGTATAGACCATCAGTTCAGTCTTCGTGTAAGTTTGAGCTGTGGCTGGAAATACGCAAACTCGAAGTGACGCGGCGAGGTCAGGCCGATGACAGAACGTGTCAGTTTTTAGCAAATCGAGACTGACAGAGTGGACATGTTTTATACCCAAGGAGAGAGGAAGGAACGAGGGAGCGCAGATAAAAAGGGCAGCGAAGTCTCCACACGGGAACCATGTGTGAGATATTTAGTCGTTCATTAATGAGGGTTCCTTATTTGGTGCAGCATTAAGAGCTATTTTAGTGGCGTGGCAGGAGAACCCTGCGGGGGGGACGGCGTTCCGCGTGCCTGAGGGAATCTCAAGCATGAAAATAAATTCTCCATGTTGGTGAGCATAGGTGACAAATACGCTAAATATAGTTAAAGGCCACAGTCATAGAGCTGTACGCTAACAGTTTATATTAACCTCCGATCCGCCAAACACGCTTCACATGCAGTTCTGGAGTTACAAAAATACTATTTCTTTCTTTCACCGCTGATACACGCCACTGCGGCTTTGCTGACTGACTGAGTGGCGGCGTTAGTGTTCAGTCAAGGCCGTAAGAGTGAGATTGATGTCGGCTAGCTACACTATATGGACAAAAGCATTGTGACACACCTCCTAATCACTGAATTCAGGTGATTCATTCAATCCCATTGCCACAGGTGTATAAAGCCAAGCAGCTAACCCTGCAGCCTGTCTATACACACATTAGTGGAAGAGTGAGAGGTTCTGAAGAGCTCACTGAACTCCAGTTACCGTTACAACAAGTCACTTCATGAAATTTCTTCCCTCCTAGATTTCCACCATCAGCTGTGAGAGTTTTATTGAACACCTTTAAGGAGTCCCAGATGTTTCCACCTTTACAGGATCCTCAGTGCAGTCTGGTTGGAATCCTTCACCAGAACTTCTCCGCACCAGGAATCCACCATCATAATTCATCTTCAATGATCTGACCGCTGATGAAGGGCTAGAGGATGATTAACCTAAGCTGTGCATCAACAGATGGTCTGTAACTGTACACCAGCAAGGCCAAAGGGCTTTTCTAATAAAGTGGCCAATTAGACTATACCCTGGTGACCTGGGTGAGTGCTGACTAAACTGGAGTGATTTTGTTTAAATCCAGAGTGTCTACTGGACCTCTTTAATAAAACAGTTTTGAATACATTGAGTGCAGCTTGGGACGAACTCCACATATCCTACCCAGCCGCAAACATCCATAAACATCCATAAACATCCATAAACATCCATAAACACATTAAATCTCCTCACGGTAGCTAGCATTTCTGTAAAGCACTGTATTCTTCATTATTGTGGGTCTACGAATAAAGAGACTCCTTTTCGAGTCCATAAAAAGGATAATCTGATATACATTAACATTTACTCATAAGTAATGCTTCTTATGTAGCTCCACAGGTTACAGACTCGAATAGAAAAGACCCATCGGTGTGTCTGAACTTTCATAAAGCATTTCTATAATTTAAATATACCTGTAGTGAGTGTGTAGTTATGGAAATAAATTGCAATTCCTGAAGCAAATGCAGATTAATAGCACAGCCAACACAGCTAAACAGCTAGCAGGTGAATAAATATGGTCAGATAACAGCAGATCAGATAATTATGATAATCAGATAATAATGTTGCTTTTCAATGCACATGCATTAAGACAAGGCACTGAATGTAGTAAGTGAATGATAGGGCTAGGGGTTCATGGATTTGAACCGTATAGGTATCTTCTTGAATATGCATGTTAAAATAAAAATAAAATGAATGAATTAATTGTATTTTTTGATTAATTGAATATTCACTCATACTTCTATTAAAGGGCAGATGTGCCATAGATACCAGTGAGGAAGCTGCTATGGAGCTTCAGCCCAGTGCTCCGCCAGCAGATCTGGTTCATAATAATCCTAATATCCAGAATATCGCAATTTAGGTTTGATGTAAGAGCAGCTCTAAATAAATATATTAAAAGTATATACTAAATATACTAAATCATATTCTGAGGACATGTTTGCATTCAAGCTGTGCACGTATGGCTGATTATTAGACATAACAATCAGTTATCGACTTCTGAGAACCCACCTTACACTATACCAATAAGAGTCCTTGGGTAAGACTCACCTACCTGTGTACAGGTAAACAGTAACACTACCTTCACCTACCTGTGTACAGGTAAACTGTAACACTACCTTCACCTACCTGTGTACAGGTAAACTGTAACACTACCTTCACCTACCTGTGTACATATAAACTGTAACACTACCTTCACCTACCTGTGTACAGGTAAACAGTAACACTACCTTCACCTACCTGTGTACAGGTAAACTGTAACACTACCTTCACCTACCTGTGTACAGGTAAACTGTAACACTACCTTCACCTACCTGTGTACATATAAACTGTAACACTACCTTCACCTACCTGTGTACAGGTAAACTGTAACACTACCTTCACCTACCTGTGTACAGATAAACAGTAACACTACCTTCACCAACCTGTGTACATATAAACTGTAACACCACTTTCACCTACCTGTGTACAGGTAAACTGTAACACTACCTTCACCTACCTGTGTACAGGTAAACTGTAACACTACCTTCACCTACCTGTGTACATATAAACTGTAACACTACCTTCACCTACCTGTGTACAGGTAAACTGTAACACTACCTTCACCTACCTGTGTACAGGTAAACTGTAACACTACCTTCACTTACCTGTGTACAGATAAACAGTAACACTACCTTCACCTACCTGTGTACATATAAACTGTAACACTACCTTCACCTACCTGTGTACAGGTAAACTGTAACACTACCTTCACCTACCTGTGTACAGGTAAACTGTAACACTACCTTCACCTACCTGTGTACAGGTAAACTGTAACACTGCCTTCACCTACCTGTGTACATATAAACTGTAACACCACTTTCACCTACCTGTGTACAGGTAAACTAACACTACCTTCACCTACCTGTGTACAGGTAAACTGTAACACTACCTTCACCTACCCCTGTACATATAAACTGTGACACTACCTTCACCTACCTGTGTACAGGTAAACTGTAACACTACCTTCACCTACCCGTGTACAGGTAAACTGTAACACTACCTTCACCTACCTGTGTACAGGTAAACTGTAACACTGCCTTCACCTACCTGTGTACAGGTAAAAAGTAACACTACCTTCACCTACCTGTGTACAGGTACATTGTAACACTACCTTCACCTACCTGTGTACATATAAACTGTAACACTACCTTCACCTACCTGTGTACAGGTAAACTGTAACACTACCTTCACCTACCTGTGTACATATAAACTGTAACACTACCTTCACCTACCTGTGTACATATAAACTGTAACACTACCTTCACCTACCTGTGTACAGGTAAACTGTAACACTGCCTTCACCTACCTGTGTACATATAAACTGCAACACTACCTTCGCCTACCTGTGTACAGGTAAACTGTAACACTGCCTTCACCTACCTGTGTACAGGTAAACTGTAACACTACCTTCACCTACCTGTGTACATATAAACTGCAACACTACCTTCGCCTACCTGTGTACAGGTAAACTAACACTACCTTCACCTACCTGTGTACATATAAACTGTAACACCACTTTCACCTACCTGTGTACAGGTAAACTCTAACACTGCCTTCACCTATCTGTGTACATGTAAACAGTAACACTATCACTATCTTCACCTACCTGTGTACAGGTAAACTAACACCACCTTCACCTACCTGTGTACAAGTAAACAGTAACACTACCTTCACCTACCTGTGTACAGGTAAACTGTAACACTGCCTTCACCTACCTGTGTACAGGTAAACTAACACTACCTTCACCTACCTGTGTGCATATAAACTGTAACACTACCTTCACCTACCTGTGTACAGGTAAACTAACACTACCTTCACCTACCTGTGTACATATAAACTGTAACACCACTTTCACCTACCTGTGTACAGGTAAACTAACACCACCTTCACCTACCTGTGTACAGGTAAACTAACACTACCTTCACCTACCTGTGTACAGGTAAACTGTAACACTACCTTCACCTACCTGTGTACAGGTAAACTGTAACACTACCTTCACCTACCTGTGTACAGGTACATTGTAACACTACCTTCACCTACCTGTGTACAGGTACATTGTAACACTACCTTCACCTACCTGTGTACAGGTAAACTGTAACACTACCTTCAACTACCTATGTACAGGTACATTGTAACACTACCTTCACCTACCTGTGTACAGGTAAACTGTAACACTACCTTCAACTACCTGTGTACAGGTAAACTGTAACACTACCTTCAACTACCTGTGTACAGGTACATTGTAACACTACCTTCACCTACCTGTGTACAGGTAAACTAACACTACCTTCACCTACCTGTGTACAGGTAAACTGTAACACCACCTTCACCTACCTGTGTACAGGTAAACTAACACTACCTTCACCTACCTGTGTACATATAAACTGTAACACTACCTTCACCTACCTGTGTACAGGTAAACTAACACTACCTTCACCTACCTGTGTACAGGTAAACTGTAACACTACCTTCAACTACCTGTGTACAGGTAAACTGTAACACTACCTTCACCTACCTGTGTACAGGTACATTGTAACACTACCTTCACCTACCTGTGTACAGGTAAACTAACACTACCTTCACCTACCTGTGTACAGGTAAACTGTAACACCACCTTCACCTACCTGTGTACAGGTAAACTAACACTACCTTCACCTACCTGTGTACAGGTAAACTGTAACACTACCTTCACCTACCTGTGTACAGGTAAACTGTAACACTACCTTCACCTACCTGTGTACAGGTAAACTAACACTACCTTCACCTACCTGTGTACAGGTAAACTGTAACACTACCTTCACCTACCTGTGTACAGGTAAACTGTAACACTACCTTCACCTACCTGTGTACAGGTACATTGTAACACTACCTTCACCTACCTGTGTACAGGTAAACTGTAATACTACCTTCACCTACCTGTGTACAGGTAAACTGTAACACTACCTTCACCTACCTGTGTACATATAAACTGTAACACTACCTTCACCTACCTGTGTACATATAAACTGTAACACTACCTTCACCTACCTGTGTACAGGTAAACTGTAACACTACCTTCACCTACCTGTGTACATATAAACTGTAACACTACCTTCACCTACCTGTGTACAGGTAAACTGTAACACTACCATCACCTATCTGTGTACAGGTAAACTGTAACACTACCTTCACCTACCTGTGTACAGGTAAACTGTAACACTACCTTCACCTACCTGTGTACAGGTAAACTGTAACACTACCTTCACCTACCTGTGTACATATAAACTGTAACACTACCTTCACCTACCTGTGTACAGGTAAACAGTAACACTACCTTCACCTACCTGTGTACAGGTAAACTGTAACACTACCTTCACCTACCTGTGTACAGGTAAACTAACACTACCTTCACCTACCTGTGTACAGGTAAACTGTAACACCACCTTCACCTACCTGTGTACAGGTAAACTAACACTACCTTCACCTACCTGTGTACATATAAACTGTAACACTACCTTCACCTACCTGTGTACAGGTAAACTAACACTACCTTCACCTACCTGTGTACAGGTAAACTGTAACACTACCTTCAACTACCTGTGTACAGGTAAACTGTAACACTACCTTCACCTACCTGTGTACAGGTACATTGTAACACTACCTTCACCTACCTGTGTACAGGTAAACTAACACTACCTTCACCTACCTGTGTACAGGTAAACTGTAACACCACCTTCACCTACCTGTGTACAGGTAAACTAACACTACCTTCACCTACCTGTGTACAGGTAAACTGTAACACTACCTTCACCTACCTGTGTACAGGTAAACTGTAACACTACCTTCACCTACCTGTGTACAGGTAAACTAACACTACCTTCACCTACCTGTGTACAGGTAAACTGTAACACTACCTTCACCTACCTGTGTACAGGTAAACTGTAACACTACCTTCACCTACCTGTGTACAGGTACATTGTAACACTACCTTCACCTACCTGTGTACAGGTAAACTGTAATACTACCTTCACCTACCTGTGTACAGGTAAACTGTAACACTACCTTCACCTACCTGTGTACATATAAACTGTAACACTACCTTCACCTACCTGTGTACATATAAACTGTAACACTACCTTCACCTACCTGTGTACAGGTAAACTGTAACACTACCTTCACCTACCTGTGTACAGGTAAACTGTAACACTACCTTCACCTACCTGTGTACATATAAACTGTAACACTACCTTCACCTACCTGTGTACAGGTAAACAGTAACACTACCTTCACCTACCTGTGTACAGGTAAACTGTAACACTACCTTCACCTACCTGTGTACAGGTAAACTAACACTACCTTCACCTACCTGTGTACAGGTAAACTGTAACACCACCTTCACCTACCTGTGTACAGGTAAACTAACACTACCTTCACCTACCTGTGTACATATAAACTGTAACACTACCTTCACCTACCTGTGTACAGGTAAACTAACACTACCTTCACCTACCTGTGTACAGGTAAACTGTAACACTACCTTCAACTACCTGTGTACAGGTAAACTGTAACACTACCTTCACCTACCTGTGTACAGGTACATTGTAACACTACCTTCACCTACCTGTGTACAGGTAAACTAACACTACCTTCACCTACCTGTGTACAGGTAAACTGTAACACCACCTTCACCTACCTGTGTACAGGTAAACTAACACTACCTTCACCTACCTGTGTACAGGTAAACTGTAACACTACCTTCACCTACCTGTGTACAGGTAAACTGTAACACTACCTTCACCTACCTGTGTACAGGTAAACTAACACTACCTTCACCTACCTGTGTACAGGTAAACTGTAACACTACCTTCACCTACCTGTGTACAGGTAAACTGTAACACTACCTTCACCTACCTGTGTACAGGTACATTGTAACACTACCTTCACCTACCTGTGTACAGGTAAACTGTAATACTACCTTCACCTACCTGTGTACAGGTAAACTGTAACACTACCTTCACCTACCTGTGTACATATAAACTGTAACACTACCTTCACCTACCTGTGTACATATAAACTGTAACACTACCTTCACCTACCTGTGTACAGGTAAACTGTAACACTACCTTCACCTACCTGTGTACATATAAACTGTAACACTACCTTCACCTACCTGTGTACATATAAACTGTAACACTACCTTCACCTACCTGTGTACAGGTAAACTGTAACACTACCATCACCTATCTGTGTACAGGTAAACTGTAACACTACCTTCACCCACCTTTAGCTATAGAGTGTTTCTGTGACTGAGACTGTGTCTCAGAGCGACTGCTGTTCTGTAGAGTCTTCAGTGTCAGCGTCTAGAAACATCACCGAATCGACCAGCGGAGCGTCAGTCTTCTCCTTTAGCACAGTGGCTGTAACTTCCCAGCACAAAATCCATCACACAAAACAATACTTGTGGAGTGGTGGGGGGGATATGGCCCCCATAAGCCCTGTTTTAGTCATTACTCTCCCTCCCAGCCCTCCAGCATGGCTCCAAACCTGACCACAACAGTGGACTGCAAAGACTGATGGGGCCGCTGGTCGTACCAATAATCCTGGGAGAGAAGGAGCTCGTTCTTTAACAAGCCTCGTCTGCGCCGCTTTAATGGCTTATTATAATAATACAGCGCTGGATCCGTCTCGGCCGCGCCCGCAGCGCTCTCCCCCAAGGCTTCGTCAAACAGGAGCGTATTCAGGCCATCCAGAACGCCGAGGCCGGCTGACGGGAGGCGAATGGGAAATGTTTACTTGGAGGGGAGAACGTTTACAGGAATACTTCAGAAAAGGTTTGCGCTGGTGTTTTAATTGGGCCGGGCGCAGGTCCTGCGTCTGGTCGTATCACGCTGATTACTTATCGGAGAGGAAAATATGCGCGCTCGTTAGCCTCATGTGCCGCCCAACTCATGATAAACAAGGCACGCCGTGGTCCGAGTCCGAGTGTGTTCTCTTATAAGTAGAGCAACATTCGTTACGTAATCCGAGGACCAATAAAACGTTGTGACACGTTCATATCCACTGAAATTCGACATGGCCTGGACTCTGCTAGCAGCTGCGAGCTGATTAACTTACTAAGTAAAGCTTATAATAAATGTGAAACTTTATGAATAGTTTAGAATGAAAACCACAGCGTGCTGCTCTCTGATGCTAACCGGCCTAGAAACGTACTGATGTGTAAGAAATGGACTAGTATATCATCACTGTCCAAAAAAAACATATATCACCATCCATACATCCATTATCTTCCACTTATCCCACTAGCCTGGGTCCCGGCTGGAGCCAATCCCAGCGTCATCAGGAAAAGGCGGTGTACACCATGGACAGGTCGCCAGTCCATCGCATGGCCAACACACACTCACACCTACGGTCAGTTTAGTGTGAGGATCAACCTAATATCAACCTAACCGGAGTACCTGGAGGAACCCACTCAAGCACGGAGAGAACATACACACTCCACACAGAACCACCCGGACCGGGAATCCAACCCAGATCATCTTACTGTGAGGAGACAGTACTGACCACTACACCACCATACTGACCACTACACCACCATACTAACCACTACACCACCATACTAACCACTACACCACCATACTGACCACTACACCACCATACTAACCACTACACCACCGTACTAACCACTACACCACCATACTAACCACTACACCACCATACTAACCACTACACCACCGTACTAACCACTACACCACCACACTAACCACTACACCACCATACTAACCACTACACCACCATACTGACCACTACACCACCATACTAACCACTACACCACCATACTGACCACTACACCACCATACTAACCACTACACCACCATACTAACCACTACACCACCATACTGACCACTACACCACCATACTAACCACTACACCACCATACTAACCACTACACCACCATACTAACCACTACACCACCATACTAACCACTACACCACCATACTGACCACTACACCACCATACTAACCACTACACCACCGTACTAACCACTACACCACCATACTAACCACTACACCACCATACTAACCACTACACCACCATACTAACCACTACACCACCGTACTAACCACTACACCACCGTACTAACCACTACACCACCATACTAACCACTACACCACCGTACTAACCACTACACCACCGTACTAACCACTACACCACCGTACTAACCACTACACCACCGTACTAACCACTACACCACCATACTAACCACTACACCACCGTACTAACCACTACACCACCGTACTAACCACTACACCACCACACTAACCACTACACCACCATACTAACCACTACACCACCATACTAACCACTACACCACCATACTGACCACTACACCACCATACTAACCACTACACCACCATACTGACCACTACACCACCATACTAACCATTACACCACCATACTAACCACTACACCACCATACTGACCACTACACCACCATACTAACCACTACACCACTAGAACATGCAAACTCCACACATCATTTGAAAGCAGCAGCTGGTGTTTCCACTGTGTAACAATTTCCTGGATAACTGACCAATAGAAATGCTCCAAAATGGCTTGGAATAAAATCTGGTTCCATTGACTTGCATTAAAATGAAATTAGCCTAATCAGGTTGTTCCCCTCTTCGGTAAACTTGCCGTTTTGGAGATACTTGTTTTTCTTTGGACAGTGATGATGTCAACCTTTTCACTAAATTAAAAATAAATCAATAAATCAAGTTTTCACCTCTAGACTATAACTCCTCTGGAGGAAGCACTTCGCCTGCCTGATTTTTTAAGTTTGAATAGGGTTTGCAGTGTTTTCTGGGCACCTTCTGCTGCTGAAGCCTACATTTATGTTGGCTCAACTTCCCACCCCTTCCACATGGGCTTCTACCACACTTAACTCGAGCACATCCAGTAATAAAACATGGCACTGGGAATTTCCCAGCTGTGTAATGGTGGGAGGCATGTTGACAAGGAACATTTAGAAACAATATTGAAACGCTCTCATTTAAAAGTCATACAAAAACCACAAAGAACTGGACATGCAAGTCAGAAACACTTGGCTACGTCTGGCAAATTCAGGGTTCTACGAATGGTCAGTGTCATAGCCTGGTTACCCACCACGGCTCTGGACCCCCTCCACCATACAGTCTGCACTACTTTACTTTTTTAATGTTTGGTGAGGTTTGGATCAAAGAAATCACTGGAGATTTACTTTACTGTCAACCAGACAGTCAGACTCAATACTTATGCAGTCATGAGAGCCGTAGATGCTACAGGGCGTCCGGCGTTCCTGCATCAGTAAATCGCAACAACGTTTTTAGTTACTTGGTTCTGTAGCGCCACCTTCATGAACAAAGAAAGAACCACAGTTTAAAACTAAAATAAAATCCACAGTAAACAGGCAGCTTAAGCAGCTGGTTGTAGCCAAATGGTTACTATGGTATTGTAGGTGGTTGCAAAACTGATGATAAGTGATTGATACAGTATCCCAGGTGGTTGCTAGGTGGTCCCTGTGGTTCCTCACACGTGTTACTAATGAACTAAGGTATCAATATGGCAAGTTGGTTGGTCCAATCTTTGCACCCCATTCATTATCATTGTCATTCAAAGATAGCTGTACGATCTGGACCATACATACGTGTTGAAATGCTTGAAACTGTGTGATGGACAAAATTAATTGGATAACTAATCAAGACTTCCAAATGTAAAGTTTAAAGATTTAAAGAACCTTCACAGAATATAAAGGTGGTATACCAATTTAAGGATTCTTCCTAAAACCTTTACATTATGTGGAGGTTATTAAAATCTTAAAAGGGATCAGAATTTACCAACAAACAGAACCACCCCCCAGTGCACTACACCTGCAAAAGATATCCCACCCTCCCCTCCATAGTTTAACCACATAACTTCATGGATATCCACATCCTGAGTCTTATTATTCAGAAATGAAAGCTTTAGTGACAGTTCTGCCAGGAAGACTCCAATGCTACAATGCTACTCTCTCATCCATTACTCCAACCAATCGTTTGGAGTTTCTATGCGCTCCCCCCTCCTCCCCACCACCACCAGTTGGGTCCCAGTCCTGCTGTGCTGGGAGGTGGCTTTGACCCTGCTGTCCATATCCAGCAGGATCTGCGAGGGTCTGCAAGCTTAGAAATCTGGGCCTAGGACTGGGCTTAAGACTGTCATACAATAACTAACCTTCCAACTGTACACCTTATTGAAGATTAAACCTGGAGTCTTTTTGGTAGAACTACACTCTTACACATTGGGAGGACCTTTGTAGTGATGCCATAGTTGAGCCACTTTGAAGGTTCCATGAAGAACCTCTTTTTGTTAATGTGCTTATAAAGAAATGTAAAGAAGATTCTATTCCAGGACTCATGGTAGGTCCACATTTTTTGCTGTATTCTAGTTCTTGCTAACCTTGAACCAGGTGTTCAGCCTTCTTGATGTAGACCTGCCCATGCCTATTCATGCTCCCCCCACAAACACATTCTTCTGTAGGAACAGTTGGCTTTACAGAACAACGTCAAAAATCATATTCACTGATAAATCAATAGTTGGTTTGGATTGAGACCATACACAGAAGCAGTAGTGGTTAATAAATATTCTTTATAAGCCTTCAGAACGTTCAGGCTGAAAACCATGCAGGACTCTATGTTTTTAAGCGTGCAGATGAATAAAATAAATTGTTATTCATAAACAGGGCTGAGGAAACGGTAGTCTATGAATGTTAAGGGATTAACTGATTAACTCTAGAACAGAGCAACCCAGACCAGCTCATGCTTTGGGATGTCTCATCGTCACAAAAATTAGGTGATGACCATCTCTGTGCTCCCTGGGGCGCATTTCTGGATCAGTCATGGTGGGCCAAAAATATCCCGCTGACACATGGTGCAGGCAGTTTATGCTGTCATGATTCTCTGAAGAACCCAGATAAAATGGCTTTAATGGGTCCTCTTATTTCAGCCATGCTTTGGCTTAGGCTGATGTTTGGAAGTGAAGGGTAACAGACAGACACACAAACCGACTCCGGAGGGGTTTTATGGAGATCTATCAGGTCTACAGCCCACTGGGGCAAAAATAATAGTCAGTTTTCTTTCCAGTAAAGTCAACAGGGATAGTTTGGAAGGTTTGGAGTAGCGGACCACTCTCTACGTAGGACACACTTCATTGTAACAAAGCTTAAGCAACTAGCCAGGAAGCCTCATAACCACTTCTTTTCCACCTGGGAGGTCTCATGAAGCTAAGATAAAGGGTTGCTCAATTGGCCAACCCAGTAAATCTCATAGCTGCAAACTTTGGTGGACAATCTTGGAAGTCATGTTGCTGTAAAGGTAGCATTGCTCAAGAAGCAAACCCAAGAAGATTCATAGCTGTGATGATACTGTTGATCAAGCAGCCAGCATGGGAATCCTTGTAGTTGCCATGGCAGTAAACTTACTTGGCCAATCCAAGGAGGTGTTAAGGCAGTGTAGTTGAAGCGGGCAACTCAAGAAACCTCATGGCTGTGAACATATAGCTGTACTTTAGCAACCAACAAGGAAAATCCTGACTTCTTCCATGGCTCAGGGGCAAGAGGTCGGCTCAAGCAACCTCATAGCTTGACCGTGAAACTTACGTGGCCAATCCGGTAAGCCTTGTAGTTGTAACGGTAGAATCAGTCAAGTGGGCTCCTCCAGAAACCTCACATCTGCTAAGTACTGTTACTCAAGTGACAGCATCTTTTAGCTGCCATGGTAGCGTCACCCAGAAAACAAGGACGGATTAAGGATAGTCTGTCCCCACCAACCCGCACCCCTTGTGATTAAGGGCCCTCTAATGGTATGCCCTGCCCTTCTCTAGGGCCCCCTGGTAGGGACTCTCATAACCAGGGCCCTCTAAAATTTTGCCCCCCTCTTTCCTAGGAACCCTAATAGCCAGCAGTCGAAGTCAGAGGAGTGCTACAATGCCTCGTCCATTTTCATAAGGGGCCCAAAAGCATGGCTAGGGCCCTCAAAAGGCCCTGGGGTCAAAGTCCCTATATATTGTATCATAAATGTTGATAGGCATTGCAAAATGTTTTGGGCCAGGGCCCCCCTGACTTCAAGGGCCCCTGGGCGCTGGCCCCACTGGCCGAGGCAGCAATCCAGCCATGCCAGGAAAGCTCTGAGGTGCAACGGCAGAAACCTTTTTCCTGTGATAATAAGTGTTGCTCAAATAGCCAATCTGAGAACCTTACTAGCCGTACTGGTAGCATTGCTGGGAGACCTGGAAAACACTGTAGTTGATATTGTACCATTGCTCAAATGGCTGGTCTGAAAAGCCTATAAGGTCACAGGAGAAGACATTTAGCTGATACGGTGGAAAACACTGCCCAGCATGGAAACATGAAAACATACACACAAACAAAACAAGCCTAAACTGATGTAAAGTGGCAGCCATATTGCACCAGAACAAAGTCTTCATCACTGCTGTGCTGAGGGTTGACCACTCAAATTAGATTTGGTCAACTGTGGCCCTACTGTCAGGAAACGACAAATGAAAAATGGGGCAGGTGGCAGCTGATTACCTGTATATGACAAGAGAGTTACAATCAGTAATGGCTGACCGATGTAGTGGGCATATAAAAGCATGTGGAGCTCATAAAGTGGCCAGTAAATGGCAGTACAAGGCAGGTATTTCTAATAGAGTACATGGGGAATGTATAGGGCAGTGTCTTTGTGAGGGTAATTACTCATCAATTCCTGGTTTATCTCAACAGACTCAGCCTACATGGCCATAAGCCTTGATGTTGCAGTGGAGATGAAGGTAAATGACAGATGTCGTAGAAGATTGTGATGGATGGAGGTCCAAACTACTGGGGATGTCCGTGGTTCTTTAGACATACAGATATCCTTGCATGAAAGAACAGCAGAAGAACATATACTGAGTGCAGAGGTCTCAATACAGGTATACTGCATGTTGTGATTAAGCAACAAAATCATTTCATGCTCTGTGGCATGTATAAAAATGCTGAGAAGACCAAACTGAGCTTGACTTTGAATCAAGATAGTAAGAGAACACAAAGAGGAATCGTCTTTAAAGCATATTTGACTAAAAGCTTTGGTCAAGATTGTTCAGTTGGATAGTGTTTCAATAGAAAGAGTGACTAATCTGCAGGAAAACATCAGTAAACTAGTCTGGAACTTGTGGCGGAAAGCAGCGAATCCTCCTTCTGCAGCGAATACCAAGTAAACAGTACTGGCCTGAATGCTTGACCCCTACAGTGAGGGGCTAACTGGCGGCCTTGTTGTGCTGTGGGGAGCATTTTGCTGTTCTTTTTAGAGGAAAGGGTCACTGCAAATCAATATAAAGTTATTCTGACTGAACATCTTTATCCCATGATCTATCCCAATGGGAGTGGTCTCTTCCAGGAAGATGGTGACCCCAATCATTAGAGGGCCAACTGGTTTGACGAGTCTGAAAATAATGCAATCATAAGATCATAGCTGTAACAATGGTAAAAGCAAAAATATTCTTTAAGTTTAATGTGAGTTTTGTAACTTTGGACCATTTTTATTGGTCCCTCATGAAATTTTGACATGACGTGAAGGATGGCTATGTGTACAAATGTAAAAGCTATTTGTTTTTTTATTTATTTATTTTTTTTAGAAAGGATTGATATGCTACAGCATTCACAGTCACCAGATCACTACCCAGCTGAACATCTATAAGATAGACTTTTGATTGACGTGTAAGACAGCGCTAGCTGCAAAATACCAACTGAGGGAATACCGTCGTATTCAAAAGTTTGTGCGGCCTTGGTCAAATAAACAAAACGTTTTGTTGAGTTTAGGGGTGAAAATAAGTTCGCTACAGAGAACATACCTAAATACAATATTTAAATAAATAAAATTATTATAAACATTCTGCTTCTAAATATTATGTCATATATATTAAGGCTTATGTTCTAAATTGATAATATATATGTTCTAAAATTATTAATATATCAGAGCTTTAAGACTTAATCAATGAATTCTTAAAGCAACAGTTTGTCTAGATATATCAAATGTAGTCAGTCAGCTAAGACATCTTGAGTGTTTGCTTCTTTAGCTTTGTGTCAAAGCTACAAGGCTAATGTAGCTAATTAATGAAAGATGAAAGTCTCAAGGTTTACACTGTGCGAGTCTCCTAAACCAAATTTATGTCTTTTTTTGGCTAACATGGCAAGAACTGTCTACTTACTGACAACGCTATTGAGCATTTCCAAACACACCCGAGATCAAAGTACTATTTCCTTGTGGCACTGAACAATTAAATGATGATGGAATATACAGTAACGACTAAATAAGTGACAAATGAATTTAAAATAACAAATAATGAGCCGTATCATTAGACAGATGCGTTCCAATTAGCCACCCGCACAACATGAAGCACTGAATTCACTTGATTCTAACATGTACATAGTTTCTAAATACATTAAACATCATGAATAAACACAGTTTGCTGGGTATTGGCTAAAACTGTGGGATGCTAAAGCAGCACTGAAGTCTGAACCAGTCAAACTCAGTGCACCACTTTACTTCAGAGTAAATCCAGAATTGCAGCAGAGCTTTATTTCCTGGTGCTAAGTGTGAGGCGGTCAGCTATATCCACCCAGACTGCCTTTGTTTTCTTTTCCTAAAGGAGAACAGGCAACAGTCCATTGCTGCTTGTCTAAGTTGAGTTATCAGGAAATGAGATTTCCTCTGTTAATTTAGTTTGCCTTCGCTGGGAGCTGAAGGACAAACTCTTCGTACTTGGACAGCGCGTGTGTTCGGGAGGGGGATGAGTAAGTATAGACTCCAGGGCCGCTTATGGCGTATTGATTTTATCCCTCACACGGTTGAGTTTGGCCCAGCCGGACTTTCCTGTCTCCGCATGATGACTGGACACAGTGAGGAGAGGACACAGAGGAGGAAGAGGCATTAAGTGTCCGCATAGCCCTCCTAATGTTTCTTCTCCATTAGCCACAGTAATAAAACTGTCACCTACTTACCTACGGAGCCGATAAAATACAGCCTTCATTATATCCACTGGGGCTGAAAGGCAACGGTCGTGTGTCATGGCCGGAAATAGGCCACACTGACTCCACCGAGCCGGTTCAGGCTAGTCTAGACTGGGCCTGTCTGAGGGGCTAGAATAGAATCAAACCAAAATCAAAAAAAGAAGTTGAAGGCTAGAACATGGAGAACACTCACCTCTCCGTGCTCCGCCCACAAAATAATATAATAATATAATATCATAATATTATAATATCTAAACTGACATGCTTGTTTCAGTTACATAGTGCTGAATGGAAACCCATTCTTTCCAAGTCGATGAGAATTTTTTTTTCTGAAATCAGTATTTAAAAATTTTGACTTTATATATTATGAAATGTTTTATTTTGCCAGGACTTCCAAAAAGTTCTCAATATCATGGCTTATTTTCCCAAAAAGTTGAGTTAGTATAATGGAAATCAAGAAATCTAGACAGGTCCACTCTCCGCTTAACATCAACGGCTCCTCTGTGAAGATCGTTAAGAGCACCAAGTTCCTTGGTGTCCACCTAGCGGAGAACCTCACCTGGTCCCTGAACACCAGCTCTACAGCCAAGAAAGCCCAGCAGCGTCTCTACTTCCTCTGGAAGCTGAGAAAGGCCCGTCTCCCTCCACCCATCCTCACCCTCTTCTATAGGGGAACCATAGAGAGCATCCTAAGCAGCTGCATCACTGCCTGGTTTGGGACCTGCACAGCCTCTGACCGCAAGTCCCTCCAACGCATTGTGAGGACAGCTGAGAGGATCATCGGAGTCTCTCTCCCCTCCGTCTTGAACATTTACTCCACCCGCTGCATCCGCAAAGCAACCAGCATTGTGTATGACCCCACCCACCCTTCACACAGACTGTTCTCCCTCCTGCCATCAGGAAGAAGGTACCGCAGCGTCCGGTCCAACACGACCAACAGCTTCTTCCCCCAAGACTTCTCAACACAACTCAACGTATGAACTGATATCTTCTCCCTCCCTCTCTCTCTCTCTCTCTCTCTCTCTCTCTCTCTCTCTCTCTCTCTCTCCCTCTCTCTCTCTCTCTCTCTCTCTCTCTCCAACTATTTACCCCAGATATAAAAGGGAAGTATTTTTGCACAAATCATTGCACTAATAACTCTACTACCTCACTGCACTCTATTTATTACACACTGCACAATTTGCACACTACCAGCAATTATTTATTATTCTCTGTCTGTACTGTGTTGTGTCTGTACTGTGTTGTGTTGTGTCTGTACTGTGTTGTGTTCTGTCTGTACTGTGTTGTGTTGTCTGTACTGTGTTGTGTTCTGTCTGTACTGTGTTGTGTCTGTACTGTGTTGTGTTCTGTCTGTACTGTGTTGTGTTCTGTCTGTACTGTGTTGTGTTGTGTCTGTACTGTGTTGTGTTCTGTCTGTACTGTGTTGTGTTCTGTCTGTACTGTGTTGTGTTCTGTCTGTACTGTGTTGTGTTGTGTTGTCTGTACTGTGTTGTGTTCTGTCTGTACTGTGTTGTGTTCTGTCTGTACTGTGTTGTGTTGTGTCTGTACTGTGTTGTGTTGTCTGTACTGTGTTGTGTTCTGTCTGTACTGTGTTGTGTTGTCTGTACTGTGTTGTGTTGTGTCTGTACTGTGTTGTGTTCTGTCTGTACTGTGTTGTGTTGTGTCTGTACTGTACTGTGTTGTGTTGTGTCTGTACTGTGTTGTGTTGTGTCTGTACTGTGTTGTGTTGTGTTCTGTCTGTACTGTGTTGTGTTCTGTCTGTACTGTGTTGTGTCTGTACTGTGTTGTGTTCTGTCTGTACTGTGTTGTGTTCTGTCTGTACTGTGTTGTGTTGTGTCTGTACTGTGTTGTGTTCTGTCTGTACTGTGTTGTGTTGTCTGTACTGTGTTGTGTTGTCTGTACTGTGTTGTGTTCTGTCTGTACTGTGTTGTGTTGTCTGTACTGTGTTGTGTTCTGTCTGTACTGTGTTGTGTTGTGTCTGTACTGTGTTGTGTTGTGTCTGTACTGTGTTGTGTTGTCTGTACTGTGTTGTGTTGTGTCTGTACTGTGTTGTGTTGTCTGTACTGTGTTGTGTTCTGTCTGTACTGTGTTGTGTTGTCTGTACTGTGTTGTGTTCTGTCTGTACTGTGTTGTGTTGTGTCTGTACTGTGTTGTGTTCTGTCTGTATTGTGTTGTGTTGTCTGTACTGTGTTGTGTTGTGTTGTGTTGTGTTGTCTGTCCGCACTTGTTTGTTTGTGTTGCACTTGTGTCTGTATGCACTGTCTATGTTGCTCCATGGTTCTGGAGGAACGTTGTTTCGTTTCACTGTGTACTCTGTATGTAGTTGAAATGACAATAAAACCCACTTGACTTGACTTGACAGCACAATGACTACATCAAAATATGGATGTAGTATTTCAAAATAATTACTTTTGTTCTCAAACTTTACTCATTACTAAACTACATTGACAAAAGTGTTTGCTCATCTTCCTGTATATGAAATTGAGTGGCGTCCCATTCTTAATCCATAGGGTTTAATATGATGTCGGCCCAACCTTTGCAGCTATAACAGCTTCAGCTCTTCTGGGAAGTCTCTCCACACGGTTTTGGAGAGTGTTTATGGGAATGTTTGAGCGTTCTTCCAGAAGAACATTAGTGAGGTCAGACACTGATGTTGGACGAGAAGGTCTGGCTCACAGTCTCCGCTCTAATTCATCTCAAAGGTGTTCTATCAGGTTGAGGTCAGGACTCTGTGCAGGCCAGTCAAGTTCTTCTACACCAAACTCTCTCCTCCATGTCTTTATGGAGCTGCTCTGTGCACTGGTGGGTGGTCATGTTGGAACAGTAAGGGGACGTACCCAAGCTGTTCCCACAAAGTTGGGAGCATGAAATTGTCCAGAATCTCTTGGTCTGCTGAAGCATTAAGAGTTCCTTTCTCTGGAACTGAGGGTCCAAGCCCACCTCCTGAAAAACAACCCCAAACCATAATCCCCCCTCCACCAAACTTTACACTTGGCACAGTGCAGTCAGACAAGTACAGTTCTTCTGGCAACCACCAAACCCAGACTCGTCCATCGGGTTGCCAGACAGAGAAGCGTGATTGGTCACTCCAGAGAACACGTCTCTACTGCTCTAGAGTCCAGTGGTGGTGTGCTTTACACCACCGCATCAGACGCTCTGCATTGCGCTTGGTGATGTACGGCTTGGCTGCAGCTGCTCGGCCATGAAAACCCATTCCATGAAGCTCTCCACGCTCTGTTCTTGAGCTGATCTTAAGTTCCACATGAACTTTGGAGGTCTGTAGAAAGTTGGTGACCTCTGTGGGAACAGTTTGAGGAGGAACTCTTTCCTGGTCCAGCCTGACCTGGCCCCTGGGACACGTAACCGGAGCCGACACTGTCCTTCATTTAATATCGGGTTAATTCCGTTATTCATTTACTGTATCATAAAAAATGATCTTGTCCTCACATCACTGATTCAGTTCACTGCCCATGATTGTTCCAACTGATATTAATGACCCGTTCACGCAGATCGGTAAGGACGAAGAACACAGCATGTCAGGAATGCTGTATAACAGTAAGCAAACCAGACACTGAATGAGGCGACAGCAGTTGCTGGATGACTCGTGTGTTACAGAGAGGTCATTTCTGTTTCCAGTGTTACGGAGGGGTCATACGGAGGGAACAGGACAGGGCTAGTAGCAGTGCCTATTAAAGATGTGTGTCCGAAAGACCAAGCTCATCAAGCCCACCAGACACAGTGACTCAGTTGTGCTGGGCGCTGCAGGCGGACTGGAGCTTATCGAACTGGTTAACATGTTAGCAAGGTCAGTATGTTAATATTAATAATAGAATTATTAGAGGACCATGCCAGAGTCCAACCGTTGGTACCTCTGGTTGGCAGAATTTCTACCTCTGTTCACTTACAGGTTCTCTACACTGCTATGTTGACCAGCCCACTGAACTGGAACCATCCGGCTTGTTATCAGTGCACACTTCAAAAGACAGTATCTGTGATGGTATGTGGACTCATTAGTGTACATGTCCTGGGTGACCTGTGAAGCTCCATTAAT
Organism: Megaleporinus macrocephalus; assembly: GCA_021613375.1. Taxonomy (NCBI): domain Eukaryota; kingdom Metazoa; phylum Chordata; class Actinopteri; order Characiformes; family Anostomidae; genus Megaleporinus; species Megaleporinus macrocephalus. The sequence goes on from CM038723.1 coordinate 1,786,442, forward strand.
GCTGAACGGTATATTCGGGTTTCGGAGCAACATATGCTGCATACAGACGGGTCTTTTTCAGGGAAGGTCAGCAACACAATTAACCCCATCCTGTAGGTATCACAGCAGCAGCTCCGAAGACTCCTCGGAACAGTAGAGCAGCTGAATCGTTTCAGTAAAGCTAAGAATGGACCGAGAATGGACCAGCTTCTCCTGACCTTATGGCAATGGTCAAAAGTCGATCTGCACCTCGAGCCTTGCATGCTTCAAGTACGGCTCGGCTTGACCCGCCATCCCTTAAGATTCATGGAACACACGCGTCAAGACGCTTCTCTGTCCTGGCAGTCAGATGGTGGAACGAACTTCCACGGGCTGTCCGAACAGCAGACTCTCTCAAACGCAGACTGAAGACCACCATCTCTTTGTGAAGCTCTTATAAGGACTGACCTACTGAAGCATTGGTATAAACCATGATTGCATGTAATCTTTTAGGAACTCTGGTGAAGTACTGCACTTGTACTGTATGTAGTCTTGTATTTATTCTCTACTCTGTAGGTGTTCCAGTCTTGCTAGATATTGCTCTGTGTCTAACTTTTCATTTTGGAGTCTTCTTTCTAGGTATCAGCACTGGCCCTGTGTTTATGGCAGTGTTTGAGTATAAGAGTAGTTTGGACTTAAACCTGTTTGTACTAGATAGAGATTCATACTGCTAAATGCCATAAATGTAAATGTACAGCAATCATCTCCGCAGATCCCAACACTTACAGATACCTGCTAACAGAAGGTTTGAACACAGAGCTGAAATGCATTCCTGAAATCAATTTTTTAAATTTAGTTGATTTGACATTGTATTCTGTTTTAATTGACATTTTGCACAGCGTCCCAACTTTTTTGGACAGGGGCTATAGTATTAAACTCTGAAACCTGATATAAGTATTTGCTGTGCACAGCTTCTAACTGGACACAACATCTAATGCATACCTCCCATATCCCTGTGCTTGATGATGAAAGTTCTCCTGGAACCTCCAGAGTAACATGACGTCCCACAGCACAGCGTAATAAGCCAAATGGTTGGCCATCTGAAGGCCTACGAGATCTAAAGTTAGTGTCGAGTTTTATTAGCTGTACAAATTAGAAAAGTCTATCCAATCCATCCTGATTGATCTCCCAGGTACATGATGGTCTTATAATCATTTCACTGGCAAGAACCAAAGGAGCTTCATTCTTCTGGACAGGCTTAGTTACCTCAGCTCTGCTGGCTCAGCTCTTCTGGGCAGGTTCTTGGCATGTCGTCGCCCAAGAGCAGTAAGAGGATTAGAGAGTCACGAGATCGGACGCTGTCTGGTTCCAGGAGGAAAGCGTACGCAACCGTGAGCTCAGGCCAGATTCACAAAGTTAAATATTAAGAGAATTAACCTGACAGTCGTTCCAAACATTGGCTTCGGATTTCCGAGTCCTGATGTAGTTGATCGATCTCATGTTTGACGTCTGAAGGCGACTTCTTTATTGATGTACTGGAACTACGAGACTAATGCAGCAAACAAGTGTACAACATACTGTTATATATAAAAATGGACAGTCTTTGTGATGCGTACATGTAACAGCCACAGACGTGTTGATATCTGTCCACAGTTTTGTTTGTTTGGTGTTGAAAAGTGTAAATATTTTATTTTAACATGTGTTTTTTCCAATAAAAGTCCTTAAGGAACGAGAGTTGCACTTATTTATCAGTATATCCTGTATATCATTGCTGTCCAATTGTTATGACCTGGTCTAGGTCAAACCATAACATAACTTATCTTATGTATATTCCTTTATATATTTAATTTATTACTAAATATATATATATATATATATATATATATATATATATATATATATATATATATATATATATATATATATATATATATATAAGCTTATTTTTTACTTCATTATTGTCTATTTATTGTAGGTTTGCACTGTTTCTACTACATATATATATAATGCTGCCCTGCTGTAGAGTTATTATCTGAGCCTCACCCCAAACATTTCAATGCATGTTATTGTCATGTGCAAATGACAAATAAACTTGAAACTTAAACTAAAATGGTGTCCGTGCCCTCCCGGTTCCCCCAATAGAACGTCAATTAATTCAATTCAATGATAAAAGACATGTTTATTAACTTAAATTTAAGATAAAGTAGAAAAAAAGGGAACTTAACTTACCTAACACCAAACAGAGTATCCCAGTCTGAGTCTCACAGCTCGCCATTTGTATGAATTCTGTTAAATTTATGAATTCATATTTTTGATTTTCATAGATGCATTATCATTTATATGTGAAAATGAACACATTTGTCTGTATTTCCATTGCATATGAATGTATATCCGGTTTCCTCCCATAGTCCAAACACATGCATGTTAGGTGCCACCCCCACCCCCATTTTTTTATAAGCAAAACATTCAAATTTGGTTTATATGTCTTATTTCAATAGTGTTGGACGTGTACACTGTTTTATGGCACATAAGCATTAACAGTGAGTTCTTGACATGTTTTATTTGATCAGTACAATTAAAAAATATCATTATAATGGATTATGGTACTGTTATTAAAATAAACAGGACCACCCCAGTGATGCTTTGGTCCCCATTTTTTAATAATGTGTAAAAAATACACATTTTATTGCACATTTATCATGTCAAGATCATATGGACTGTGTTTAGGGTCTGTAGGCTTAAGAATGATCCTCTGACTGTATGCATCCAGAATGTAACACGTTGGAAAGAAAAGAAAACATAAAACAGGACCTGTGTACACATTTACAGCATCAACAAAACATGTCATTTGACCTGAATTCAGCGGGAAGTAATGGACTTCAGGCCGGAGTGGGTCAAACACTGTCCATTAGCGCCCTCTTGTGGTCACAGAAAAATAAATAACTAAACCACTAATAAATATTAGACTTCTAGCTCCAGACCTGTGGCCCCAAAGCCCAGTACAGTCTCACGTATTCCCTGATCCAGCTTATGAAAGCTTGATATATTGGCTGGGGCAGTGAATAGCTGAAGGGCTGTGAGTTCCAGGACTACAGCAGCAGCCCACACGGCCTTTTATGAGGAAAATCTAATTCCTGTACATTTCAGCTCCACTTATGAGTGATAATGCCCAACAAAATGAGTGTTAAGCTCATTTAATCATGAATTAATATCTTAATCTTACTGCTTCTCACTTTCTCTGTAGGAAAAAAAATCACAGAGTCACCCGATCAGGCTGCCATATGCCGTAGTTGACCTCAGAGCGCCAGGCTGCCAACTCCCACTAATTAATTTCCCATTTTTATTTGCAGGGTAAGCTGTGGTGAATCTCATGTGAGGCCATTTGGTCAAAACACTGCGCTCCTCACCCCTCCTGTCAAACAGGGGGCTGGCATCCAAGCCATGTTTTGTTTTGTTTAGTTTTTTTTTTTTTTTTGCCCCTGTGCAATCTGGCCCACGAGGTTCATTTAAGGTCCTGTAGGCTTAAACGATGTGTTTCCTTCACGTCCGCTGTGTGATGTGCTTATATATTAATTCCAATAGGCTTTTTAACACAGCTGCTCATTTTCCACCTATAACAACACTAACAATAACTATTATAACAGGTTATATATTAATATATTGTATCAGAAAGTCAATAATGATATAGTATTGTTTCATTCAGTGAGCGTACGCTCAGTCGCTGGTAAGTGTTAATTGAAAATAGTCGCTAATTCTTAACTAACATGTTAATCTTTAATTAACTGAAGTGTAAATAAGACATATGTCAGAAATAAAAGGCCTTGAACAAAAACATATACAGAACAATTTGGCTGTTCGCCAGTCAGATTAAAAAAAACACAGTCTGCCAGCTTGATGACCTAATTTCCACAGTTGCAGGGGATTTGCTGCTGTGGCCACATTGATAACAAATTAATTAACAAATATGTAAATTAAATCACTCCTCACTGGCTCTCTAGGTGCGGAGGATGTGTGACACCACACTCGGGACTATTAATCAGCAAAAACCTGTAAAAGGTTTCACTACATGAACTTTAAGTGAAGAAAAAAATAGTCTGTGTTGTAAAACCTCAGTCTTTTGGCCTTAGTGTTAAAAAGCTGCTTTAAAACGTCCTGACCACTAGAGGGCAGCAGTTGGCCTGGAGAAAACAGCTCAGGGCCAAAAACTATAATCCTCCACTAATAAAAGGAAATGATGTAATAGACACTTGGTTGAGCAGCAGTGGAGGTCAAATAAATAATATCCTTGGGCTGTTATTATCATACCCAGCAAAAAATTATTAAAAAATTAATTTATCATTTTTATAATATGTATGCATATTTAGCATTCTTACTTTAATGGCATATTAAAGAATCAGACTTTTCCACCAGCTGTAAGATGTTTAGGAAATATAATCTTCATGTTTATGATTTTTTAAACATCGTATTATCATATATGCAAAATAGAAAGCTTATTTTTAAAAATATAAATATTTTAATATGTAAGTGCAAAGTTTTAGTCTTGTTTAGTCAGTTTATTGCTTCTGTTGCTGCTTCATGAGACATTATTTGTGTAATAAATGTATTTATTTGTTATTTAAATGTAATAAGTATGTATTTATGGAAGAAATCAAATATGAACGATTAAGTTAATACTGATAATGATCAAAATTCGAAGTGTTCTAATCATTCATGACTGTGACACTAAAATATGTTAAATGAATGATATAAATAATATATGGCAATATTTTACCCAATTATTAAAGCACCAAAGCACCAGTGGCACATAAAGGTTATGCTGACTGATAAACAAAAGCATAAACAAAATATCACAGAGGAATCAGTTTAACAGGGATTATTATACTGTATTAAAATACAATATAAGAGACCATAATCTGTGTGATATTTAAATGAAATGAAATATAATAGATATTTTTATTGTGATATAATGTTAATAACATATATAGTAAACATGAACCAGTTATATATATATTGTTTAATATAAATAAATATGGTTGTTAAGCTGAAAACTGGTTACATGTGTTATTTAATTGTAGATAAACTGTGTAAAAGTACTCCATTACGTATAGTATGTTCAGTACGTGTCTACGCTTACAGTGGAACGTCCTCTGTGTGTTTCTCTGCTGCAGGCTGGCTGTGAGGCCCCGAGGTCTTGGACAGATTCCGCTGAGGATGACACAAATCAAGACCATCGTCGGCTGGTGGTCTGCGTCTCAGGGAATTTGTTGCTTGACTTGGCCTGTACAAAGATATGACCGGCTAATAAGTGTCATGTAGGACAATGAAGTTTGTATGGAACAAAAAAAACTGTTTATCTGACACTCTGAAAGTGAAAGAAAAAAATAAGATTATCAGTTAATGACATTAACAAACAAGTGTCATTACCGACGCATTACAATACATTATAAACACATATCAGAACACAGGACGCTTCTGACTAGTGAATAAAGTAAATAAACATATTATAAAAAAAAAAAAAATTATATATATATATATATATATATATATATATATATATATATATATATATATATATATATATATATAAAGCTATTTGTTCCAGACTGAAAGTTTTTATTTACTCAGTAAACACTTTATTATTAAATATTAAACAGTATTAATAGAGTAAGTAGTGTTTTACATACGTCAGTGTGTTTATTTAACTCTTTCCAAGCTTCTCCTAAACAACCCAGTATTATTATCAGTTCTCATCTAATACCTGCTTTAACTGCTCAGTACTTCATTAAGATAAATCAAGATTTGCTGCTGAAGGAACTGAACACATTCATACAATGTCTGGGGCGTCCAGGAGAAATCTGGAACCTAACTTTGTTCTTCAAACTGGATCAAGATCTGATCTACTTCTCTCATAATAACATATTCATGTTACTTGGTATTGTGTTTATGATCATTATCATCTGTTCTAATCAGATCTGCTGGTCTTACTGGTCAACATACACAAGACCTTTAAGCTCTCAGCTCAGGTGCTTGAGACTTTAACACATATACACACATGTATACATATTTTCTGTAAAAGCTACTATTTGAACAGCAACAATTGGAACAATTGGACTGACATCTCCGGTCTCCTTCTTTGGAGAGAGGGATATTGTTCCCGGCTGCAGATGGCCTATTGTTTTCAGGCAGTGTCACTGTGAAAGGCAGAGGACTAATGAGACACGACTTATGAAATGCGAAACGTCTGCGTCCAGCTAAATGCCTTAAATATGAGACCTGTACGTGAAATATTCAATGAGATCAGTAAATGTACTTCCAGATAAATGCTTGAGGGCCCACATTTCCCAAAGGGCTCGTTCCTGGAGAGCGCTGGAAGACGGTTGGTTTAACGCCTGGCTGCTGCTTGCTGATGCGTGCCTTATTGATCCTGAGAGCGCTGCTCCAAAACTTCAGGGGGAAAAGAAAACGTGTTTAACTGGCAAAGCAGCTCGGCCACTAAAGCTGGCAGGAATAAAGATCCCATCAGAAATCTCGTGAGCTGAAAACAGGCCAAGTTCCGCGCTCGGCTCTGCCTCCGCTCAGAGAGACGGTTTTGTTTTGATGAATTAAAGGGCCATATTGGCCTGCCCCGAGGGCAGACTCACACAGTACAAGCAACGCTGTCTACAGCGGGGAGGGGACACAGGCCTAGCTGGAGTCTGCTGCTGTGACTGACCCGGCTACGGGGAGTATATTTCACATTTAAGGATTATGTTGTTTAAGCAGACTCAACAGAGATTATGTTATTTAGACAGACTACTTTAGACTAATCTGCTCTAATAGACTTTTCCTGGTCTGAATAGAGAGAGAGAGAGAGACAGCTTTGTGATCAGTGGCATCAAAGTGCACAACAGATCTGAATGACAGTGAGGAGATTAATCAGTTAACATAAGAGCATTTGGCATCTTTTTTTATTAGATTAGCTTGAACTAATCTAATGAAACCAAGACGAGAAATATACAATCATACCGTCGCTGTCCAAAGAAAAACAAGTCTCTCCAGAATGGTAACTTCACAGGAGAGGCCAAAAACCGTCTTCACTTTCAATGTAAGTCAATGGAACCAGAATTTTTTCCAAGGTATTTTTGACCATTTCTTTTGGTCCATTAACGGTAAAGTTTACACACAACGTAAACACCAGCTCACGTGTTCAAATGATGTAGAAAAATAAAATTAAGAAAATGGAGATGCATGCTTTTCTTAGGACAGTGACAATATGCCTTATTTAAGGAGACACTGTCAACACTGGCACTGGACAATATATATATTTATTTTTTGAACATATTTTGAACATAAAAATAAACATATTTATTTTTATAAAGTAATGCATTTCACTTGAATTTCACTATAAAAGCACACTGTTAGACTTAATTCTATTTAATTTCTAAATAATTTAGAAGATACTGATGGTGAAATTGAAAACCTATCATTACCATCAACAAATGTCATTACCATCTCAACAGGTTATGTGTTGGTAAGGACGTGTTGCGGTAATGACAATTTTCACTTTTTTAAGAAAAAAAATAAATAAATAAATAAATAAATAATGTGTGAATGTAATGTTTAGTTATAAATAAATAAATAATGTGTGAATGCAATGTTTAGTTATAAATAAATAAATAATGTGTGAATGCAATGTTTAGTTATAAATACATAAATAAAATGTGTAAATGTAATGTTTAGTTGTAAATAAATAAATAATGTGTAAATGTAATGTTTAGTTGTAAATAAATAAATAAATAATGTGTAAATGTAATGTTTAGTTGTAAATAAATAAATAAATAATGTGTAAATGTAATGTTTAGTTGTAAATAAATAAATAATGTGTAAATGTAATGTTTAGTTGTAAATAAATAAATAATGTGTAAATGTAATGTTTAGTTGTAAATAAATAAATAAATAATGTGTAAATGTAATGTTTAGTTGTAAATAAATATATAAATAATGTGTAAATGTAATGTTTAGTTATAAAGTACTGCTGTACTGATGTAAACGGTAATGACTCTGAATAAATGTACTCTATGATCAGGAGCAATACACCATTCAGTTACTCCCATTTACACACATTAACATGTCACTCCTCACTCATGGGGAGGAGTGACATGTGCTCCTTTGTGAGTCTTTGTTTCCATGGTTACAACATAAACAAATGCTACCTTTAAATAGTTCCCTGCAGAAGTCATACACTGTTGCGGTAATTACGATAATGTTGGGGATGATAATATATCAAAAATATGCATAGGTACAAATATGAAAGTACCAGTACATTTAGTTTCTTTTTAAGTTTTTATGAAACTCATATTGTGATATTTTCATAAATTGATCACTTTTTAGTATTTTATTGAGGCCCAGAAGTTTTAAAGTCTGGGTTGGGGACAATGCTAAAGTAGCAAAATACTGACATTTAAATCATTATAAAAAATGGAAATCATAATTATTTTGGTGTTTTTTTGGTGATGCAATGATTGGTCTTTTTAATACCAAAAATGTTTGTTTTGTAATAAAGTAATTTTAACACAAATTTATAACCTAGGGACGTAAAAGTTCCCCTAATTGAAGAATCAAACATAACATAGTTTCAATAAATGCAATAACAGTATATTATATTCTATATGACATCTCCAACCTCAGTCTCCTTCTTTGAAAAGAGGGATGTTGTTCCAGGGTGCAGATGGCCTATTGGGCTAAAGACTCATGTGTAGATGTAAAACTTGACTTGAATTTAGTTAGTTATTGATTTTGGTTTTGTACCTCAATATTATCATTATCATAGCATGTTTATCATCGCAATCCAAAGAAAAACAAATATTTCCAAAATTACAACTTTACAGGCCAAAAGTCGTCTGTACTTTTAATGTAAGTCAATGAAATCAGTATTTTTGTCCAAGTTATTTTTGGAGTATTTCTATTGGTCCAATTATCATGAAACTTTCACACAATGTAAACAGCAGCTGTCTGTTCCAACTATGTTGTTCAATATTATAAGTATCTCCCTGATAAATTTCACAATTTCATAGAAAGTTTATCATCGCAGTCAAAAACCCCAAGTATCTCAAATCTGACAACTTTACAGGAGAGAACTAAAAAGTTTTTAATTTCCAATCAAAGGATCCAGAAATTTCTTCTGCAGCATTTCTATTTGGCCAGTTATCATGAAACACAATGTAAACAACAGCTGTTGTGTTCAAATGACAAAGAAAATGAAGATATGTGACTTTCTTTGGACCACTGAGCTGCAGACTAATAAACATAACTAAGCTAGCATTATCGTAACGTTCACGTCGGTTGTGGAACAGAAAACACAGAAAATAGTAATGCTATCTTTATTTTCTTGCATAAAGCCTGCCAGAGACAAGTTTTCACTCTTGTAGCCCAAGATAAGAGCTACTATAATAACTATCTGTGTCTGTTCACTATATAAAAATATGGATTAAAAATATTATTTATTCTTTTATTAACAGCCCAAGTATTCACACCGAGGCAGAAGTAGTAAAACTTTTCAAGTCTATAAACCAGAAAACACATTTACAGATGTAACAATGGGACCCCACCGATTTCCGACCTCACTGATTCATATAATTATTCATATAATGTTTTTTGCTAAATTAAATGTCCACAAAATCAATCGTAAAGCTTTGGCGTGAAATGCCCTGATCAAGGAAAACTTCCAGAACTGCTCACAGTGGTGGTGAATGGAACCAGACGTCCACCTGGTACCTGATGTCTTAAATGTTGTTTTACAATAGTATTAAAGTTTTGATTGTATAAAACATGATTTAATCCATTCATTTATTCTAAATTAATTAGATATTCATGTTCGAATCTTAACTGCAAAAATTTAGAAAAATAGGTGATATTTCCCTCTAAGCTTCCATACTGTTGTTAACCATGGCATCTTCTTCGCATTAACTTCACAATGGTTCATGTTGTTGTTAAAGTTAACAATAATGTACACGTTATATTAATAGTTAATATTGATCAATTTAATTAAATTTAATTGCATAAACTGTATTAGGTCATAAAGCTAACTGAGCCGTTAGCTATGTAGCTAGTTAGTTTACCTCAGCCACCGGCTAATTTAGCTAAACAACAAAAACAAGATAATAGTTTAATAATTATTAACAAACAAAACGAGACCTCAGTATAGACACATATCAGGTACGTCACAAATACCCACTTTTATGTTTTATCACATTTATTTTCGGCTTTTTGGACCCATTATTGGACGTAAACCTAAAGAAAGACGTGACCGAAGTTAGCTTCTTATTCGAATTCCCCGTTCCACCTTAAACTGGGCAGCAGATGCATTCTGGCGTCTAGCTTAAGTTAGTTTCCCATTCGAATTCTCAGTTCCACCTTAAATGGTGCAGAAATTACATTCTGGCGCCTTATATTCTTATTCGAATTCCCCAGTCCACCTTAAATTGTGTAACATTGATTCTGGCGCCTTACCTTCTTATTTTAATTCCCAGTTCCACCTTAAATTGGGTAGTGGTTGCATTCTGGCGTCTGACTGAAGTCAGCTTCTTTTCCGAATTCTCCGTTCCACCTTAAATGGTGCCGCATTTGTTTTCTGGTGACTGGCTAAAAGTTAGCTTCTTACTGAAATTCCCAGTTCCACCTTAAATGGTGCCGCATTTATATTCCGAATACATTTAAATTCGTCGTTCCACCTTAAATGGTGCATAAAGTATGCGCCAGAAAGTATCTGTTGCCCCATTTAAGGTGGAACGACGAATTTAAACGTATTCAGAATATAAATGCGGCACAGTTTAAGGTGTAACGGAGAAATCAAATGTATGCAGTATGTAACTGCTGCACAGTTTAAGGTGGAACGGAGTAATCGAATGTATTAAAAATATAACTTCTGCACCATTTAAGGTGGAACGGAGTAATCGAATGTATTAAAAATATAACTTCTGCACCATTTAAGGTGGAACGGAGTAATCGAATGTATTAAAATAGAACTGCTGCACCATTTAAGGTGGAACGAATAATTCGGAAAGGAAGCTAACTTCGGCCAGACGCTAGAATGCAACCACTACCCAACTTAAGGTGGAACTGGGAATTCAAATAAGAGGGCAAGGCGCCAGAATGCAACTGTTGCACAATTTAAGGTGGAACGGAGAATTCGAATAAGAAGCGAATTCAGAAAACAAACAGCTGAGCTTCTGCAGCAACCTGCCAGCGAGTCTGGGTTTTATGGTAACCCGCAGCTGGTAGCTGTGGGAACCGTGTGTTTACAGCAGCAGTCACGGAGTCAGCCATGGAGCCGGTGGCCGCAGGAGAAAGCAGAGCCGGGGACCAGGAGGACCTTTCTCAGGAGATTGAGGAGATTAAACGGTATGTGAGGAGCTAGATTAGAGAAACAGTCTAAATATCACTTATAATCTATATAAACACGAGTGAGCTGTTGTGTTTAAAGCTTGTAGAAGAAATAAACGCTCCTTGTAACTTGTGATGTGAATGAATTAACCCTTCACACTCAGAACAGAACAGAAACCTTGCTGCTCCTCTGTGTTATGCTGATGTCCTGTGGCCTTCATGACCTTGTTATTGTGCTCATTAACTATGGACAATCTGGCCAGTAGCCCTCCCTGTGTCCTCCTCCTCCTCAGGCATTCACTGGGGGATCAGCTGAGGACAGGCTTCTTTGGTCAAGACGCCTGTGTCCAGACGGATGTGTCCGAGCTGCCGCTGGTCAAACGTCTCTCAGATGAATCTGCACAACTTGTGAAGGTAGACAGTGATTTTGACCTCATTAGCTAAAGTTCAAGACTCCAGGTCTTCTCCTCTTTTCTTCCAGCTGAATGGATCATCTGTAGACACTCAGACTGCTGAACATGACAGATTATCACGCTTTATGAGATTCTGCAGCAGAACAGTCCTGTCCAAGGGGTCCGTGTGACTTTTCTTATTTTTTGTTTTAAAGAGAGATTTTTTTTTTCAATATTATTCTTAATATTTGTATTTCTTTATTGAGCGACTTGCTTTGCTGCAACTATTAATACTCCTATAATAGAAATTCTCTCATATTTCTTACTTTTTTTGTTTTTATTTTTTTTCTTTTATACCCCAGTACTTAGACTAGTTGAAGGAGAATTCTACTAATTAAAAAAAAAAAAATCTTTAATATTATTAATAATAAATAATACATTTTATTTATATAACGCTTTCCAAGAAACTCAAAGACACTTTACAAACAAAGCATTACAAGATAAAGTCATATCATAAAATATATAGTAGACAAGTGAAAGAATACAAAGTGGGGGGGGGGGGGCATACACAAACAGAAAGAATAAAATAAGAAAAAAAATATTCTCAATATTTGTATTGTATTTACTTGCTTTACTGCGACTATAAATACTCCCATAATATAAACACTCTCATATATTTTCCTTTTTTTTAATTTGGCACTCGAATTCTTTTTGTTTTATACCCCTATATTTAGACTACTTACAGGAGAATTCCACCAATTTTTGGGGATTTTTTTTCACCTTAATATGATTTACAATATATATATTTTTTAAAGCAACTTGCTTTACTGCACACGTGTTTAACAGTGTTGAAGATAAATCCTATCACTTCCCTGCCCACCTGAGATCAAAGTAAGGGTAAAAAAACATGATAATAAATAAATATATTGAGGGGGGGGGTATCAAAGCGATATGTGTCCACACCTGTATACACCTGCATACACACACTACTGATTTGCTGCAGTCTGTTCCACCTTATTAGTCAAACTCAGAAACTAAACAGCCCAGCTGTTTTATACTAATATGTATGTTGCATGCAGGGGAATTCCACCAATTTTTCCAAAATTTTATAATTTATTTTTTGTTTCTTTATTAACCAACTTGCTTAATTTCCCTACCCATCCAATATTAGAAGAAGAGACAAAAACATTATAATAAAGCAAACAGTAAGTTGTGGGGAGGTCAAAGTGTTATGTTTTTATTTAAGCAACCTGCTTACTGTACACTTACCTAATTAAATTACCCACCAGTTATTAGAGGAAGGGTAAAAAAACATTATAATAAATAGATATATTAGGGACATCGGAGCCATATGTGTCCACACCTGTAAACACCTGCGTACACACACTACTGGTTTGCTTCATTCATTTACATACATACATTAGATATATTTTATACTATCATAAAGACCCATATAATATAAACACTAGCTTAGACATTTGTAGCTTCAGCGTATATCTTACTGGTTTTGATTTGCCACGTATTGTATATATTTAAACGGCCTAATTTAATAAATTTAATAATTAAATTTCAGCATAATAAATTTAATATACAAAATATTAAACATTTGCTTTTTTGAGAAATATAAAAGACGAGAGGTGGGTGTGCTGAGTGTTTGTCTCAAACTGAAGATAGTATTATTAATGGGTAAACAGTACAGCAACATGTTATAAATTATATAACTTGGGGACGTTTGTTGTAAAATCTTAAATTTTTTTCCTCTCTATTGCACTGAATAAAATAAAAAAATTATATATTATATATATCTAACAGCCTTTCTTGACATTGTAAATGTGGACCTACTTAATATTATAAGCTATGTACACAATGCATCACCATAAATCAAGAGTGCTGCTAAGCAGTAGCTCTATTTGAATGCAGGCTCGCCTCCGTATTTAGATGAGGCCGCTGAATGTTGACACCGAGTGTCATTGCATTCCGTTGGATTTGCTCCGCAAGTTCATTCATGCTGCCGGCCTTTCATCCCGCTTGCCGGAGGATTCCTCTGTCTGTGGTAGTGAGTGGCTGGTCTGTGGGCTGCCCCGGGACGCCTGCTGAGAGGGCATATGGTGGCTTTGTGCCCCAGAAGAGCGCCTGAAGCAGCCGCGTTCATCACTGCTCCTGCCCGCAGAGTTAAACAAATTGATTGGCAGGCTTGCAGCTGAATGAGGGCCTTCTTACACACATAATGCCTCATGTTTATGCTCACGTTTATGTTTAGGCAGCGCGGAGCGTATTGATTTAGCCTTTTCTGTTTTCTGCTGCGCGATATGGACAGAGCACTAGCATCACGGCTGTGTGTTACACTTAATTAAGATATATTAAACTCATTAGGGAATCATTGTTATGAGATAATGTCAAATTGGATCTGTGATAAAAAAAAGATTAAAAATACCCCAGAGAGGCTCATTTGCATATTGTTGCAGTTCTGTTTTAGCTGTATTGCAAAGGCCAGAATCACAATAATCATTAATAACCAATATTTTGTGCAGCCTAATAAATTAGTGCTGCGTTAGCATATAAATAATATTATAATATATAACGTGTTGTCTGATATTTTTTGGTTGATTTTAATAGTTTTTGTTTTTTAACTCATGTTGTTATGAAACTTCATGTTTCCTGTTAGGAGATGGAGACTCTAAAGAAGGAGACTGCAGTGAAAGTGAAGTTTATCGAGGCCCAGTATGAGTCCAGGCTGCAGCAAGAAGCCGAGACCCTCTACACCGGAATGAATCACAAAGTCAAAGCTTTTGAGAATCTCCACAAAGAGGTTTGCTGAGCGCACTGCTGCTGTCTCCATGGAATAAAGTGATCATGAAGTGATTAAAAGAGCCTTAAAGGCCACATTTGCATCATTTCTTTTGTTTATCTGTTTGTTTTTAGATCTAACGCTTGTCCCTGTTTGTTTAGAAAGTTGCTGTCCTGCGAAACAGCTTTCGACAGCAGTTCGCTGACGCAGTAGAAGTGATCAAGGCCAGCTACAAGGTAAATAAACCAACACGGGATCACCTACAGGGCCTTAGTAATATAGTACATATAGTATACAGTATTAAAGAAGATTTAGAACATATCACTCATTTACTGATTGGCAGCCAATCAGAACAGAGATAATTTACATGTTTCAGTCTTAAAGGCACAGTAACAAAAACAGCCCGGTTAGCTCTGCTGGATAAATAGATCGTATGTAAATAAATTGTTGGGATATAAAAACATACAAATGTGCAAAATGAAGAATATCCTGGCACTCAGGAGTCATGGAATTTCTGGAAGATCACAGAATTCCAGACATGAATCAGAGATTTTCATCATTTTCTTGGGCAACGCAATTAAATATCTGGTATTTTGTTTATATATTAGGGTAACAAGACACTCATCTCACAATGGGACACGATATTGGGCTCATGAGGATGACACGAGACAAGATTTTAAAATATTTTTAAGAAAACTTCAAAGATAGACAAAGTCTTATAAAAAAAAAAAAAAACATTATAAATAAAAAAAAAACATATAATAAATAGATATATCAGGGGCATCAGAGTGATATGTGTCCACACCTGTATACACCTGCATACACACACTACTGATTTGCTGCAGTCATTTACATACATACATTAGATAAATTTAACATAAAGACCCATATAATATAAACACTTAGACATTTGTAGCTTCAGCGTATTTCTTACTGGCTTTGATTTGGCACTTATTGTTTTGATTTATTTTTGTTTATATTTAAACTGCTTAATTGAATACATTTAAAATAAAATAAAATAATTAAATTTTAGCATTATTTAATATACAAAATATTAAACATCCGCTTTTTTGAGAAATAAAAAAGACGAGAGACGGGTGTGCTGAGTGTTTGTCTCAAACTAAAGATATTATTATTAATAGGTAAACAGTACAGCAACATGTTATTAATTATATAACTTGGGGACGTTTGTTGTACAATATATAAATAAGTTATTGGGATATAGAAACACACAAACTCAACAGACTTATGAGTCTCTTGAAGCTTAACTGTGTTCAAACTATGCAGGTGTATAGTGTGTGTGTATATATATATATATATATATATATATATATATATATATATATATATATATATATATATATATATATTAGATATTAGCCCCAGTGTATGGCATGATTTTCTTACAATGTCAGTATCCACAGTGAAGATATGCCGCCTCCTGTAACTGGTAATGCAAACACACCAGTAAAAAGTCAAATTCAATCATATTATTTTTTATATTTTAGCAGTGAAATCCGCTTGAACTGAAAATAAGCTATAATAAATATTAAAGCTCACAAACACACGAGTTTAAGTTACTGTGACTGATTTTTTAAGCAGCCTGTTGTTTAGTTCATCGCAGGTCCTGCAGAGTCAGCGTCTTAGCGGCGGTGAAGGTCTCGGAAATCTTGGGAAGTCTGACGTATCAGTGGAAGCTCTGGAATATGGACCCTTTAATATATTTCTGAGTTGTACAAGTCATCATAACTCTGTCTAACTATAGAACTACTGCGTGGAGAAGGACGAGGCGCTGGAGGTCGACCCCGGCGAAGCAAGACGCGTTCAAGACCTTTTAAACGAGCTCCAGGAGAAGGACG
>CM038723.1:1807799-1862799 GCA_021613375.1 Megaleporinus macrocephalus
ATAAGAAAGTCATTCTGGATCTTCTGGATATACTGACCACTACACCATACTGACCACTACACCACCATACTAACCACTACACCACCATACTAACCACTACACCACCATACTGACCACTACACCACCATACTAACCACTACACCACCATACTAACCACTACACCACCATACTGACCACTACACCACCGTACTGACCACTACACCACCATACTAACCACTACACCACCATACTGACCACTACACCACCATACTAACCACTACACCACCATACTAACCACTACACCACCATACTGACCACTACACCACCATACTGACCACTACACCACCGTACTGACCACTACACCACCATACTAACCACTACACCACCCTACTAACCACTACACCACCATACTAACCACTACACCAACATACTAACCACTACACCACCATACTAACCACTACACCACTGTACTAACCACTACACCACTATACTAACCACTACACCACCATACTAACCACTACACCACCATACTGACCACTACACCACCATACTGACCACTACACCACCGTACTGACCACTACACCACCATACTAACCACTACACCACCCTACTAACCACTACACCACCATACTGACCACTACACCACCGTACTGACCACTACACCACCATACTAACCACTACACCACCATACTGACCACTACACCACCATACTAACCACTACACCAACATACTAACCACTACACCACCATACTAACCACTACACCACTGTACTAACCACTACACCACTATACTAACCACTACACCACCATACTAACCACTACACCACCATACTAACCACTACACCACCATACTAACCACTACACCACCGTACTAACCACTACACCACCGTACTAACCACTACATCACCGTACTAACCACTACACCACCGTACTAACCACTACACCACCATACTAACCACTACACCACCATACTGACTACTACACCACCATACTAACCACTACACCACCATACTAACCACTACACCACCATACTGACCACTACACCACCGTACTAACCACTACACCACTATACTAACCACTACACCACCATACTAACTACTACACCACCATACTGACCACTACACCACCATACTGACCACTACACCACCATACTAACCACTACACCACCATACTAACCACTACACCACCATACTAACCACTACACCACCATACTAACCACTACACCACCATACTAACCACTACACCACTATACTAACCACTACACCACCATACTAACCACTACACCACCATACTGACCACTACACCACCATACTAACTACTACACCACCTTACTAACCACTACACCACCATACTGACCACTACACCACCATACTGACCACTACACCACCATACTAACCACTACACCACCATACTAACCGCTACAACACCATACTAACCACTACACCACCGTACTAACCACTACACCACCACACTAACCACTACACCACCATACTAACCACTACACCACCATACTAACCACTACACCACCATACTAACCACTACACCACCATACTAACCACTACACCACCATACTAACCACTACACCACCGTACTAACCACTACACCACCACACTAACCACTACACCAACATACTAACCACTACACCACCGTACTAACCACTACACCACCACACTAACCACTACACCACCATACTAACCACTACACCACCATACTAACCACTACACCACCATACTAACCACTACACCACCATACTAACCACTACACCACCATACTAACCACTACACCACCGTACTAACCACTACACCACCACACTAACCACTACACCAACATACTAACCACTACACCACCGTACTAACCACTACACCACCATACTAACCACTACACCAACATACTAACCACTACACCACCATACTGACCACTACACCACTGTACTGACCACTACACCACCATACTAACCACTACACCACCATACTAACCACTACACCACCATACTGACCACTACACCACCATACTGACCACTACACCACCATACTAACCACTACACCACCACACTAACCACTACAGCACCATACTAACCACTACACCACCATACTAACCACTACACCACCATACTAACCACTACACCACCATACTAACCACTACACCACCGTACTAACCACTACACCACCACACTAACCACTACACCAACATACTAACCACTACACCACCGTACTAACCACTACACCACCATACTAACCACTACACCAACATACTAACCACTACACCACCATACTGACCACTACACCACTGTACTGACCACTACACCACCATACTAACCACTACACCACCATACTAACCACTACACCACCATACTGACCACTACACCACCATACTGACCACTACACCACCATACTAACCACTACACCACCATACTAACCACTACACCACCATACTAACCACTACACCACCATACTAACCACTACACCACCGTACTAACCACTACACCACCACACTAACCACTACACCAACATACTAACCACTACACCACCGTACTAACCACTACACCACCATACTAACCACTACACCAACATACTAACCACTACACCACCATACTGACCACTACACCACTGTACTGACCACTACACCACCATACTAACCACTACACCACCATACTAACCACTACACCACCATACTAACCACTACACCACCATACTAACCACTACACCACCGTACTAACCACTACACCACCTTACTAACCACTACACCACCGTACTAACCACTACACCACCGTACTAACCACTACACCACCGTACTAACCACTACACCACCGTACTAACCACTACACCACCATACTAACCACTACACCACCGTACTAACCACTACACCACCATACTAACCACTACACCACCATACTAACCACTACACCAGCATACTAACCACTACACCACCATACTAACCACTACACCACCGTACTAACCACTACACCACCATACTAACCACTACACCACCATACTGACCACTACACCACCGTACTGACCACTACACCACCGAACATCTATGGATGGAACATCTTCGTTATGGTATTTATGGGTTGAAAACTGAAGTCTAGCTCTAAAACAGTCACAGTGAGCCGCTAACAAATGATATATGGTCTAGTCTCAGATACATGAAGATGTAAGTACGATGCTTCTGTTCTTCTGAAGTCGTGAACTTCTTACTCTGCAGAACTAATTTAATGTTGTGACACAATTTGTTGTTGTTCTGTGTAAGTTCTGAACGGCTGGTCTGATCTGTATTTTATCGCTGTCTAAAGAAAAACTAGTGTCTCTAAATTGGCCAAAAACGTTGCTTGTAATGAAGGTCAGTGGAACCAGAAGTTATTTTGGAGCATTCCTATTGGTCTACTCATCATCAGTGTTTTTACGCAGTGCAGACGACAGATACCTGTTTTCTACTGGACAGCGCTGGTTTGTGATTTCTATGTTTTTATTGTTTTATGAACCGTGCAGTGGGCCAGTGTTGTAGAGATGCTGCTAATGAAGGCGATGCTCATGTACCGTGCCGTAATGTCCTCTCAGTAATGAAAACACACTGAGTGGGTTCGTTTGGGATTAGCGGGAGTGTAAGTGAGTGAAAGAGAGAGAGAGATTAACGCAGAACTGGGAAATGATTTGGATGAACAGATTTTGAAGCTGACCATACGGGACCAGGAGGCATCTGCTGCTGCTGTAGCCCGCAGCCACGCTACAGGCTCCGTTGCCCACGTTTAGTTAGCGACCCAGGCTGGAGAGGCTAAACCGCGTCATCCATGACCTGTACATCATCATCGTGGTCGTCGTCACAGTCAAAGAGTCACGGCTTAAGCTCGTCACACATGGCCCCTCACTGAGGGGTTAATCTGGGATAAACAACTGCCAGACATATGCAGGCTGAGCTCGGACTCATAAACGTTTCTATAAATCTGGACGTGTCAAAGACACAGCTATTTAGAGCCTGTTTAACGATGACAAGGCATCTTCTGGAGCAATTATCCAGCAGAGTTTAGCTCCAGTCATAGTTTAACACCTCAAACTCTATAAACATGGGCCTTCTGTCCCACAACGCAAGGCTACAACCAGGGCTTAATTTGTAAAACATCAGGTAACGGAACACTAAAGGTGGGGTGATCCAGCAAGTGGGCAGTGATGGAAAATGTCCTGGAACACAAAGACACAACAGTGCTTCAAGTGTCCACATAACATAGTAGCATTCTATACGATAAGATAGAGCCAGCTTTAATGAATGCAGTAAGGAGCTGCACCCATGAAATCTCAGAGACGCTACTGGAGGAATAGTTTTACTAGAACACGGTGTCCTACAAATAAACCAAACAAAAACAACCCAAACCATTTCATTGCACTGAAACAACAATATACGAAGACTGCCTAACCAAAGTATTCAAATTACTCCACAACAGTCACTGAATCTACAGCCCCCCCTGAATTTCGCGATTTGCTCTGCTTGTCTGTGGCAGTTCGGTGTCCTTTAAGAAGATCGTACACGCGGCACAGGGTTGGATTGTACGAGCGGTGGACCAACAAGTTTCATAAACAGAAGAGACGATAACGAGGAAGTGTACACGGACGCACGCTGTGACTGGCACATCAGGTTCTTTTGGAGAAACCTGCTCGCACTCTGCACTTGCACTTTATTTTAATATACTTACAAATAAATCCCCATGTTAAAAACAAGAAAAACCTCACAGACGTGCTGGATCCATATAAATACGTTCCGGAACACAGGTACTCGAAATACGAGAGGTGCTGGATCTTGTTCCGGCAAGATCCGGCACAAATTAAGCACTGGCTACAACCCCACATCAGGAAAAGTCCTAATGTTCACCAGTAAGAACAGCAGATCAGTTAGAACAGATGTTAATAATCATATATACAGTACAGAGTAACACTAACAGAGTCTACGTCTGATCATCTTCCATTTTCACCTGTAATGCCGTCACCTTGACTTCGTGCCGTCGTCCATGCTGATGGTGCAGAATTCTGTTTCATCACAAGCTGGTACATAAAACATTTTCCTAAAGTAAGCAGATCTGCACTGGATCAATACTTGTGTTAGAAAAGCAAAGGGGGGTAGAGAGAGATAGAGGGAAGAGGGAGAGAGGGAGGAGAGAGAGGGAAAGGGGGGAGAGAGAAAGGGGGAAGAGGGATAGAGGGAGGAGAGAGGAAAGAGAGGGAAGAGAGAGAGAAAGGGGGGGAGAGAGAAAGGGGTATGAGAGATAGAGGGAAGAGGGAGAGAGAGAGGGGAGAGAGAAAGAGAGAAAGGGGGAGAGAGAAAGAAAGAATGGGGGAAGAGAGAGAGAGGAGAGAGAAAGAGAGAAAGCGGTAAGAGAAAGAGGGAGGAGAGAGGTAAGAGAGAGAGGGGAGAGAGAAAGGGGGGAGAGAGAAAGAGAGAAAGGGGTAAGAGAGATAGAGGGAGGGGAGAGAAAGAGATAGAGGGGAGAGAGAGAGGGAAGAGGGAGAGAGAGAGGGATGGAGAGAGAGAAAGGGGGAGAGAGAAAGGGGGAAGAGAGAGAGAGAGAGAGAGGAGAGAAAGCAGTAAGAGAGAGAGGGGAGAGAGAGAGAGGGGAGAGAGACATAGAGAAAGGGGGAGAGAGAAAGAATTGAATTTCATGATGAACCGACCAATAGAAATGCTCCAAAATATCTTGGAAATAATTCTGGTTCCATTAACTTACATTAAAAGTAGAGACGGTTTTTGTTCTCTCCTGTAAAGTTGTTATTTTGAATTTCCCCACCTCGGGACTAATAAAGAATTATCTTATCTTATCTTATTTTGAAGATGATTGTTTTTCATTGGACAGCGACGTCATGTTTTCTTTTTTTGATGCTGAAAAACAAATAATTAATACTAAACACTAATTTTGATTAAAAGTTATATAAAAGAAAGTCCCGCTCGAGTTACTCGAGGCTTCTACGATCCGGCTGTGATGAGCTGAGTCTGAACTGTTCAGGATCAGAGATGGTCGCTCCTTGTGTTACGGCATCGCTGGCATCTTCTGGGCTGCTGTATACAGCCTACTGTCTGCTTTCCTTATGAATGAAGTGAGGAGAAAAAGAGAGAGAGCGAGAAACAAAACGAGAGAGAGAGAGAGAGAAAAAAATCTCTTGAAGCTTTGAAAGCCTTTGAACGGCTGTGCGGCTCTAAGTGTGACAGGCATGCAAAAGGCGCGTTAATGTGCGGGGTCTGAATAGCGGCGATGGTGGAGGGCCCACTGTGTGGACATCACAGCGACCTGATGGGCTCCATGCGGCTCTCAGTCTGCGGACTCGAGCGAGCCGACGTGTGATGTGATCCCGGTGACACTGGCAGCTCCGTGGCCAAGGGGGAAGCACAAAGACAACAAGCCCCCCACCCCTGGAAACGGTGCTCGCGGCGGACCCCCTGGGGCTCCCCCCTAAAACACCCACCCCATCGCCTCAGCCTGGAAGAAGTGCGAGCAGCGCTTATTAGGGCTGCACACGGGGACTTGTTTCAAATGTGTACATCGTTTCCTCATGAATTCAACACCACTGGCATCATATCGAGACCTTCAAGTCCAGTTTGTGATGCTTTTTATTTATTTTCACCATTTAAACGTCATGTAAACATTAAATTTAACAATGAAATGCTCCAAATTTGATGTACACTACTATTTAAAAGCCTTAATCTGATCAATACATGTGTGTTCACAGCAGATCTGATTAGAACAGATGATAATGATCATAAACACAATACAAAGTAAGATGAATATGTTATTGTGAGAGAAGTAGATCAGATCTTGATCCAGTTTGAAGAACAAAGTTAGGTTCCAGATTTCTCCTGGACGCCCCAGACATTGTATGAATGTGTTCAGTTCCTTCAGCAGTAAATCTTGATTTATCTTAATGAAGTACTGAGCAGTCAAAGCAGGTATTAGATCAGAACTGATAATAATACTGGGTTGTTTAGGAGAAGCTTGGAAAGAGTTAATAAACACACTGGCATATGAAAAACACTACTTACTCTATTAATACTGATTAATACTTAATAATAAAGTGTAAAAGCTCTACTACGCTATTAATACTGATTAATATTTAATAATAAAGTGTAAAAGCTCTACTTACTCTATTAATACTGATTAATATTTAATAATAAATTGTAAAAGCACTACTTACTCTATTAATACTGATTAATATTTAATAATAAATTGTAAAAGCACTACTTACTCTATTAATACTGATTAATATTTAATAATAAAGTGTAAAAGCTCTACTTACTCTATTAGTACTGATTAAAATGTAATAATAAAGTGTAAAATCACTACTTACTCTATTAATACTGATTAATATTTAATAATAAAGTGTAAAAGCACTACTTACTCTATTAATACTGATTAATATTTAATAATAAAGTGTAAAAGCTCTACTTACTCTATTAATACTGATTAAAATTTAATAATAAAGTGTAAAAGCACTACTTACTCTATTAATACTGATTAATATTTAATAATAAAGTGTAAAAGCTCTACTTACTCTATTAATACTGATTAATATTTAATAATAAAGTGTAAAAGCACTACTTATTCTATTAATATTGATTAATATGTAATAATAAAGTGTAAAAACACTACTTACTCTATTAATATTGATTAATATGTAATAATAAAGTGTAAAAACACTACTTACTCTTTTAATACTGATTAATATTTAATAATAAAGTGTTTACTGAATAAATAAAGCTTACTGTCTGGAAATAAATAGCTTTAAATATATAATAATGTCCCCAAATAACTGTGAGTCGCTAGATGTACAAGCCAGGCTTAAGCTCGTTAAATCAAGAGTTCTCCAGTCTATTATAAATACATTGCAAGGTGTATCAGGATCGCAGCATGCCGTTCATTGTATCACAATCACAATATGGTGTTTTTGTACAGCCCTAGTGCGAAACCCGGGCCACTGGCTAGAAAAAGCCTTCAGCTGCTCGACCTCCCAGAAAAAAATGGACCTGAGTGACAGGAGCGCCCGAACAGTATGATGTGCATTATTCCTGTCCATATAAAAAATGTCCCCATGAATTCTAGTCTTTGTAAGTCATGTAACTGCCCTCCTTTTTCCAGGCACAGAAGGGAAACTGCCCACCCCGTCCTCCTCCCAGCCTGTATTCTTTTTTTGTGTCTCTCTTTTTATTATTCAGGGGGGAAATGGTAGGAGGCAAAAAGTTGTCCGATGGCTTTGTCTGCGAGGAGTGCTCATATTTGCCACGCAGCTTGAACGGCGTGTCTTTTGTTCGGCACAGTGAAGAGAAAAAGGCCTTGTGTCTTTTTTGTGTGTGTTTGGTTTCAGATGGGTCCTGAGCCCGCAGATGACCCGGAGAAAGACTGGCTGAGGACGGAGAACGACCGACTCTCAGATGACGTCAACAGCTTGCATGTCGAAATGGAGCAAATTCGACAAGCTCTGGAGGCCAAAGATCAGAGTCTGAAGGAAATGGGTGAGGAGCGCCACATAGAGCGATTTCCCAGTATGCATTTTCCTCACTTCCCCTCAGTCCAGGTTTCTCTGTACCAACGTCCACTAGCTTTTCCTTTTTCTCTCAGCCTCTGTAAATAATTACTTTGACTGACTAACATTCGGTTCTCAGCACTTAAAGAAATACTAGTGTGTGAAAGTTTGCTGTCCTAAGAAGTACAACTACTTAAAACTCGTATAATTAATAATAATACCCATCTTTTCTATCGTCAGCTCTGGCAAAATAAAGACAAAAAATCTACCACTGCGTCAGTGACTTACGATATTAATACATTAAAGAAATACTGTACGTACTAATACTCTGCTATAATACTAAGTTTCACAAATAAATAAAAAGTTTTCCAGCATGAGGTCTAGTCAAACTCTACTGTGGTACAAACTGCATTGACTTCACTGAGCTGTAAAGAGAGTAAAGCGAGTCTGAAAATAAAGTGAGTCAAAGAATAAAGCGAGTCAGAGTATAAAGCGAGTCAGAGAATAAAATGAGTCAGAGGATAAAACGAGTTGGAGAGTAAAGCGAGTCTGAGAATAAAAGTGAGTCGGGGAATAAAGTGAGTCTGAGAATAAAGTGAGTCGGAGAGTAAAGCGAGTCTGAGAATAAAAGTGAGTCGGGGAATAAAGCGAGTCGGAGGATAAAACGAGTTGGAGAGTAAAGTGAGTCAGAGAGTAAAGCGAGTCAGAGAGTAAAGTAAGTCAGAGAGTTTAGTGAGTCAGAGTATAAAGCGAGTCAGAGAGTAAAGAGAGTCGGAGAATAAAGAGAGTCGGAGAATAAAACGAGTCGGAGAGTAAAGTGAGTCTGAGAATGAAGTGAGTCTGAGAATAAAGTGAGTCGGAAAGTAAAGCGGGTCTGAGAATGAAGTGAGTCTGAGAATAAAGCGAGTCGGAGGATAAAACGAGTTGGAGAGTAAAGTGAGTCAGAGAGTAAAGTGAGTCAGAGAGTAAAGTGAGTCAGAGAGTAAAGTGAGTCAGGGAATAAAGAGAGTCAGGGAATAAAGAGAGTCTGAGAATAAAGCAAGTGGGAGAATAAAGAGTCGGAGAGTAAAGAGAGTCGTAGAATAAAACGAGTCAGAGAGTAAAGAGAGTCGGAGAATAAAGTGAGTCTGAGAATGAAGTGAGTCAGAGAGTAAAGTGAGTCAGAGAGTAAAGTGAGTCAGAGAGTAAAGTGAGTCAGGGAATAAAGAGAGTCAGGGAATAAAGAGAGTCTGAGAATAAAGCAAGTGGGAGAATAAAGAGTCGGAGAATAAAGCGAGTCAGAGAGTAAAGAGAGTCGGAGAAAAAAACGAGTCGGAGAGTAAAGCGAGTCAGAGAATAAAACGAGTTGGAGAATAAAACGAGTTGGAGAATAAAGTGAGTCTGAGAATGAAGTGAGTCTGAGAATAAAGCCAGTCTGAGAGTAAAGTGAGTCAGAGAGTAAAGTGAGTCTGAGAATGAAGTGAGTCTGAGAATAAAGCCAGTCTGAGAGTAAAGTGAGTCAGAGAGTAAAGTGAGTCAGAGAGTAAAGTGAGTCAGGGAATAAAGAGAGTCAGGGAATAAAGAGAGTCTGAGAATAAAGCAAGTGGGAGAATAAAGAGTCGGAGAATAAAGCGAGTCAGAGAGTAAAGAGAGTCGGAGAAAAAAACGAGTCGGAGAGTAAAGCGAGTCAGAGAATAAAACGAGTTGGAGAATAAAACGAGTTGGAGAATAAAGTGAGTCTGAGAATGAAGTGAGTCTGAGAATAAAGCCAGTCTGAGAGTAAAGTGAGTCAGAGAGTAAAGTGAGTCTGAGAATGAAGTGAGTCTGAGAATAAAGCCAGTCTGAGAGTAAAGTGAGTCAGAGAGTAAAGTGAGTCAGAGAGTAAAGTGAGTCAGGGAATAAAGAGAGTCAGGGAATAAAGAGAGTCTGAGAATAAAGCAAGTGGGAGAATAAAGAGTCGGAGAGTAAAGTGAGTCAGAGAGTAAAGTGAGTCAGAGAGTAAAGTGAGTCAGGGAATAAAGAGAGTCAGGGAATAAAGAGAGTCTGAGAATAAAGCAAGTGGGAGAATAAAGAGTCGGAGAGTAAAGAGAGTCGGAGAGTAAAGAGAGTCGGAGAATGAAGTGTGTCTGAGAATAAAGCCAGTGGGAGAATAAAGAGTCGGAGAGTAAAGCGAGTCAGAGAGTAAAGAGAGTCGGAGAATGAAGTGAGTCTGAGAATAAAGCCAGTCTGAGAGTAAAGTGAATCTGAGAAAAAAAGTTAAATTAAATTAAATTTTTTTATTTTTGAAGTATTAATTATTTACTGTTTCTATAAATAAACATTTTAAGATTCTCTTTTTCAAAAGTGTTCTGTTTGTTTAATGTAGCTCTTGTTTTTATTGAAATGAGTAAAAAACTATTATTATTAGTTTATAAATAATTAATTCAGTTCAGCATTTAAACAGTAAATATACTGAAATATACTGAACGGTATGTGTGGTGTGTTGGTGTTTCAGTAGCTGATGGTATAAGATGCTGATACTAGATACTTCAGTAAACAGGATACACCACTGAATCAGAACACACGCTAGAGATGATGATGGTCCAGACCAGCCTGAGGAGATCTCCTCTAACTGGACCTTACTGAACTAATTAAACACTCCTGATATATGATAACAATAATCATTAATTCATTAACTAAGTTTAATCTGTGTGTAATCTGAAGTTGGCTCAGCTGAGGTAGCTTAGCAGAGGAATACTGAAACGGTGTTCATAGCAGTTGCTCTGACTTTTAATGCTTTTTGCTCAGTTAGCGAATTAAAAAAAGTTTTTTTTGGTGGACACGTCCTCCTAAACTGTATATTCAGTGTTACCTGTGTGGAGGACAGGTGCTGCGGAGAGCGGCTCACAGGGAAGTAGGTTTTTGCCAAAAATACAAATTCATCCTGCTCTTATCTTCTCCTGCCTGTGATCAGAATGCAGTGTTTGAGGACACTTGTTGGATCATGGCTGTGAGAAGCAGGTAAACATGAGACAGGTGTATTTTCAAGGGTCAGCGCTTTATCTCGCGTGATGTTTGATGTTCACTCGGCGCTTATGTAACTTTGGTAACCATCTGAATATTTTCCCCAGGGGAATATATGTATATCCACTGCGTCTGAACGCGGCTGCCTCAGACCAGCCTCAGCCGGAATGACCCGGGGTTGCTCTCCTTCCTGCAGTGCAGGTTTGTTGGTTTAATGGAGCCTCAGCTTCTTTGAAGAAGCTCTATTGAAGAAGCCAACGAGGTGCTGCTAAAGGCTTTTGCATTGGCTGTGACTAACTTTAGGCTCTGTCCACGTCCAGTGTGTGTAAATGGAAAGAAAAAGCCACAAACACACACAGTGCAAACACACACTTGGCCCTTGAACTCAGCGGTCAGTGCTGGTCAGCGCTGGTCAGCGCAGGCAAGTGGACGTGTCAAGACCAACGCCCCAGGTCAGCAGCCCATCAGTACGCTCAACCATTCAGACGTGCAGTGGCCGCTGACCTGAAACTGAGGAGGAGGACAAAGACGTATGGACCGCGTGTCCACTGTGTGCTCGTCTTTCTTATTACTCCAATTTCCACTCGAGTCACGGACCACCCTTCGTTTGTCCAAACAAAAACTTCTCCATTTTTATTTTTATTTTTATTTTTATATCGTGTGAACTCAACAGCTGCTCTTTATATCCTCTAAGAGTTTCATGATGAACGGACCAATAGAAACGCTCCAAAGTCACTTACAATAAAACCTCCAAACAGCTGCTTCAGATCTGAGAACATCCACAGGTGTTTCTGTCCATCCGTCCACTGTGAGGAGACACCTCAACACTGAGGGTCTGAA
Source organism: Megaleporinus macrocephalus (assembly GCA_021613375.1). NCBI lineage: Eukaryota > Metazoa > Chordata > Actinopteri > Characiformes > Anostomidae > Megaleporinus > Megaleporinus macrocephalus. The sequence goes on from CM038723.1 coordinate 1,820,095, forward strand.
AGGATGTGCAGATGTTCAAGAAGCTCCTCACTGAGAAAAGGAGATACAGACACACCGAAACAAAGAAGCTGAACACTGGACTGACCACCCCAGAGTCCAGAACCTTAACACCACTGACTGGACTGACCACCCCAGAGTCCAGAACCTTCACACCATTGAATGGACTGACCACCCCAGAGTCCAGAAATTAAACACCAATGAATAGACAGACCACCCCAGAGTCCAGAACCTCAACACCACTTATTGGACTGACCACCCAGAGTCCAGAACCTCAACACCACTGAATGGACTGACCACCCCAGAGTCCAGAACGTCAACATCACTAAATGGACTGACCACCCCAGACTCAAGAACCTCAACATCACTGAATGGACTGACCACCCCAGAGTCCCGAACCTCAACACCACTGACTGGACTGACCACCCCAGCGTCCAGAACCTCAACACCACTGAATGGACTGACTACCCCAGAGTCCAGAACCTTAACACCACTGAATGGACTGACCACCCCAGCGTCCAGAACCTCAACACCAGTGAATGGACTGACCACCCCAGCATCCAGAACCTCAACATCACTGACTAGACTGACCACCCCAGAGTCCAGACCTCAGAATGGGTTCCTATAGCTGTGTATCGTCAGATTTATCGGTAACAATGTAAACAGCGCCGACCGTCTATCAGAATGACTGACTGATAGTTTTTCATTACTCAAGACATTAACTTTAAAGGAGCGATATGTAAGATGAAGCATATGTCCCTCTTCACTCCTCCCCCCATTTACTTACCAGCCTGAAGAATCTCCGCAAGCTCAGCATCTATCTTCACCCTCTTCCTCTCCAAGAGCATCTCCAGTGGTGGAAAGCAGCTCCAAGGTTAACTCTTGTTCTGCTGCTATTGTGGTCACTCGTGTGCTTTGCTTTGGAATGTGTTTTCATGCCGAGAGCAGGTGCACTGGTAATGTTCTTCATCCTCTAATGTTGGACTGACGATGACTCACTACCGCCTCTTCAGAGTGGTGTTATCAGACAGGATGGGTCAGTCTCTGCAACACAATACCTAGACACACCGCCCCACTGTTATAACTTCACATTCTGTTGTGAATTTTAACCTAAAATTGTTACATATTGCACCTTTAATGCAATAATGTTTGCTAAAATATGAAAACCGGTCTGCTCTGTATAACACAAAGGTTGTCTGTTTCTCTCCCGTTTTCTTGAACTCAGCCTTGAGTGTCTCACAGTTGCAGTTAAAGGCAGAAGATTCCAGGAAGGCCTTGCAGCAGGTACCACATTTGAGGTCCTTCAGCCAGCAGTGCACCAGTATTTAAAGTGTCCTCATTAAAGCCACGTAGAGAAGATCATAGAAGATAATTCTGCACCACATCTATTCATCAGGAACAGAAAGAGAGGTTCGATTATCTTGGTATCTCTTTTTTTTCAGCTGGCTGGTGAAAATGACCAGCTGAAGGTCCAGCTGAACCTGGAGAAAGAAAATGGAAGAATGCAGGTAAGAGAAATTTAGGAGACACTCTATTTGGAGGGTCAACAACAACAACTATCAGTGATGTAGCATCTGAATACATTCAGTAGATTAGATTTAATCAGACGTTTAATGAACTGTGTAAATAAGATTATTGATAATCTGGTGAATTCAGTTGTGGAGACTCGAAGTATCTGTAGATGTTCAACCTGAGACGTCCCTGAACATGAAATAAGTAGAATACAGACCATCAACATCCTCAGCAAGCTTCTGTAGACCAGCCTGTAACTGGAGTTTAACTGGATTAGGTTTTAGTCAAGGTTATAGTTAGCGCTAGGGTTAGGATTAGATTTTGGGTTAAGGTTAGGGCTAGGATTAGGGCCAGAGTTAGAATTAGGTTTTCGGTGAAGGTTAGGGTTAGACCCAAGGTTGGATTAGGTTTTGGGAGAAGGTTATAGTTAGAGTCAGGATTAGGGCCAGGCTGAGGGTTAGAATTAGGTTTTGGGTAAAGGTTAGGGTAAGGATTAGGGCCAGGGTTAGGATTTGATATGGGTTAAGGTTAAGTTTAGGGTCAGGATTTGGGCCATGGCAAGGATTAGGTATTGGGTTAAAGTTAAGGTTAGGGCCAGAGTTAGAATTAGGTTTTGGGTTAAGGTTAGGGTTAGACCCAGGGTTATGATTAGGTTTTGGGTGAAGGTTAAGGTTAGGGTCAAAATTAGGGCCAGAGTTAGGGTTAGGATTAGATTTTGAGTTGAGGTTAGCATTAGACTCTGGGTTAGAATTAGCTTTTGGGTAAAGGTTAGGGTTAGTGTCAGGATTAGGGCCAGGTTGAGGCTTAGGATTAGGTATTGGGTTAAGGTTAAGGTTAGGGCCAGGATTAGGGCCATAGTTAAAAAAAAGTTTTTGGAGTAAGGTTAGGGTCAGACCCAGGGCTAGGATTAGGTTTTGGGTTGAGATTAAGGTTAGAGCCAGGATTAGGGCCAGGGTTAAGATTAGGCTTTGGTTGAAGGTTAAATTTAGGGTCGGTTAGAATTAGGGCCAGAGTTAGGGTTAGGATTAGGGCCAGGGTTAGGATTTGATATGGGTTAAGGTTAAGTTTAGGGTCAGGATTTGGGCCATGGCAAGGATTAGGTATTGGGTTAAAGTTAAGGTTAGGGCCAGAGTTAGAATTAGGTTTTGGGTTAAGGTAGGGTTAGACCCAGGGTTATGATTAGGTTTTGGGTGAAGGTTAAGGTTAGGGTCAAAATTAGGGCCAGAGTTAGGGTTAGGATTAGATTTTGAGTTGAGGTTAGCATTAGACTCTGGGTTAGGATTAGCTTTTGGGTAAAGGTTAGGGTTAGTGTCAGGATTAGGGCCAAGTTGAGGTTTAGGATTAGGTATTGGGTTAAGGTTAAGGTTAGGGCCTGGATTAGGGCCAAAAGTTTTTGGAGTAAGGTTAGGGTCAGACCCAGGGCTAGGATTAGGTTTTGGGTTGAGATTAAGGTTAGAGCCAGGATTAGGGCCAGGGTTAAGATTAGGCTTTGGTTGAAGGTTAAATTTAGGGTCGGTTAGAATTAGGGCCAGAGTTAGGGTTAGGATTAGGTTTTGGGTTGAGGTTAGCATTAGACTCTGGGTTAGAATTAGGTTTTGGGTGAGGGTTAGGGTCAGAATTAGGGCCAGGCTGAGGGTTAGAATTAGGTTTTGGGTAAAGGTTAGGGTTAGGATTAGGGCCAGGGTTAGGATTTGATATGGGTTAAGGTTAAGTTTAGGGTCAGGATTAGGGCCATGGCAAGGATTAGGTATTGGGTTAAAGTTAAGGTTAGGGCCAGAGTTAGAATTAGGTTTTGGGTTAAGGTTAGGGTTAGACCCAGGGTTATGATTAGGTTTTGGGTGAAGGTTAAGGTTAGGGTCAAAATTAGGGCCAGAGTTAGGGTTAGGATTAGGTTTTGGGTTGAGGTTAGCATTAGACTCTGGGTTAGAATTAGGTTTTGGGTGAGGGTTAGGGTCAGAATTAGGGCCAGAGTTAGGGTTAGGATTAGGTTTCGGGTTGAGGTTAGCATTAGACTCAGGGTTAGGATTAGGTTTTGGGTAAAGGTTAGGGTTAGAGTCAGGATTAGGGCCAGCCTGGGGGTTAGGAATAGGTTTTGGGTTAAGGATAGGGTCAGTATTAGGGCCAGGGTTAGGATAAGGTATTGGGTTAAGGATAGAGTCAGTATTAGGGCCAAGGTTAGGAATAGGTTTTTGGTTAAGGTGTGGGTCAGGATTAGGGCCAGTGTTAGGATTAGGTTTTGGGTGAGGTTAGGCTTTGCTTCATGGAAGTAGCAGATTTAGACTATTTAATGTAACATATCAATTCATCTTAATGTAAGTGATGTGTCTCTGCTGCTTCTCCACTGATAGTCCTGGTGTTACTGATACTCAGTTAAGAGTTTATCAATCATCTAAAAAGCTCCACTCAAAACAGAGTGTGGTGTGAATTCCTCTCGCTATCAGAGATTTTTCCTTTGTGTTCAGGTACATCACAGCAGGTTACCAGCTAACAGCCCTCAAACACCTCCCTAATCTCATATTGCTCTCAGGACGCCCCCTCCCCTTACCAGAAATGTTTGCTGTGTGTTCACTTGGACAAATATGGCAGCATATGTCAGGTAAAGGTGAGGCTCACGACCCCCCCGCGCCCTTAGATTGCTGTGCTGCTGTGTGTGCTAGCGCAGGGGGGCATGCCAATAGAGAGCGAAACCAACCTCTTCCACTGGAGAGCAACTGGTGGGTGAGAGCTCAGACTAAATCATTTTATTACTGTGTGTCTTATCGCGCAGGGGCAGCGCGGGAGCTGGCGGGGGGGCGTGTCTGGATTGGTAAAACACTGGTACAATAATACTCGGACGCGTTGTTTAGAGCGAGGTTTATCTTTTACTGCGGCCATAAAGATACAGCGTACGTGTGATCATGGCCCTGCGTGGTGTTAAGAGTGGCGTCATGCCAGCAGATAGATTACAGTATCTCTGTGATACTGTACACACCACTGCTCCTCAGCTGAAGTGGCTCTGTGTCCACCCGCTTCCTCTTATTCACTCTCCGGGGCAAATACTGGCCTTTTGAACTTTACCAGATCATCTTACTGTGAGGAGACTGACCACTACACCACCATACTAACCACTACACCACCATACTGACCACTACACCACCATACTAACCACTACACCACCATACTAACCACTACACCACCATACTGACCACTACACCACCGTACTGACCACTACACCACCATACTAACCACTACACCACCATACTGACCACTACACCACCGTACTGACCACTACACCACCGTACTGACCACTACACCACCATACTGACCACTACACCACCATACTAACCACTACACCACCATACTAACCACTACACCACCATACTAACCACTACACCACCATACTAACCACTACACCACCATACTGACCACTACACCACCATACTAACCACTACACCACCATACTAACCACTATACCACCATACTAACCACTACACCACCATACTGACCACTACACCACCATACTAACCACTATACCACCATACTAACCACTACACCACCATACTAACCACTACACCACCATACTAACCACTACACCACCATACTAACCACTACACCACCATACTAACCACTACACCACCATACTAACCACTACACCACCATACTGACCACTACACCACCATACTAACCACTATACCACCATACTAACCACTACACCACCATACTAACCACTACACCACCATACTAACCACTATACCACCATACTAACCACTACACCACCATACTAACCACTACACCACCATACTAACCACTACACCACCATACTAACCACTACACCACCATACTAACCACTACACCACCATACTAACCACTACACTACCATACTAACCACTACACCACCATACTAACCACTACACCACAATACTAACCACTACACCACCATACTGACCACTACACCACCGTACTAACCACTACACCACCATACTAACCACTACACCACCGTACTAACCACTACACCACCGTACTAACCACTACACCACCATACTGACCACTACACCACCATACTAACCACTACACCACCATACTAACCACTACACCACCATACTGACCACTACACCACCATACTAACCACTACACCACCATACTAACCACTACACCACCATACTAACCACTACACCACCATACTGACCACTACACCACCATACTGACCACTACACCACCATACTAACCACTACACCACCATACTAACCACTACACCACCATACTAACCACTACACCACCGTACTAACCACTACACCACCGTACTAACCACTACACCACCGTACTAACCACTACACCACCATACTAACCACTACACCACCATACTAACCACTACACCACCTTACTAACCACTACACCACCATACTAACCACTACACCACCTTACTAACCACTACACCACCATACTGACCACTACACCACCATACTGACCACTACACCACCATACTGACCACTACACCACTATACTAACCACTACACCACCGTACTAACCACTACACCACCGTACTGACCACTACACCATTATACTAACCACTACACCACCTTACTAACCACTACACCACCGAACTAACCACTACACCACCATACTAACCACTACACCACCTTACTAACCACTACACCACCTTACTAACCACTACACCACCATACTAACCACTACACCACCATACTAACCACTACACCACCTTACTAACCACTACACCACCATACTAACCACTACACCACCATACTAACCACTACACCACCATACTGACCACTACACCACCGTACTAACCACTACACCACCGTACTAACCACTACACCACCATACTGACCACTACACCACTATACTAACTACTACACCACCATACTAACCACTACACCACCATACTAACCACTACACCACCATACTGACCACTACACCACCGTACTGACCACTACACCACCATACTAACCACTACACCACCATACTAACCACTACACCACCATACTGACCACTACACCACCATACTGACCACTACACCACCATACTAACCACTATACCACCATACTAACCACTACACCACCATACTAACCACTACACCACCATACTGACCACTACACCACCATACTAACCACTACACCACCATACTAACCACTACACCACCATACTAACCACTACACCACCATACTGACCACTACACCACCGTACTAACCACTACACCACCATACTAACCACTACACCACCGTACTAACCACTACACCACCATACTAACCACTACACCACCATACTGACCACTACACCACCATACTAACCACTACACCACCATACTAACCACTACACCACCGTACTAACCACTACACCACCATACTGACCACTACACCACCATACTAACCACTACACCACCATACTAACCACTACACCACCATACTAACCACTACACCACCATACTGACCACTACACCACCATACTGACCACTACACCACCATACTAACCACTACACCACCATACTAACCACTACACCACCATACTAACCACTACACCACCGTACTAACCACTACACCACCGTACTAACCACTACACCACCATACTAACCACTACACCACCATACTAACCACTACACCACCATACTAACCACTACACCACCATACTAACCACTACACCACCATACTAACCACTACACCACCTTACTAACCACTACACCACCATACTGACCACTACACCACCATACTGACCACTACACCACCATACTGACCACTACACCACTATACTAACCACTACACCACCGTACTAACCACTACACCACCGTACTGACCACTACACCATTATACTAACCACTACACCACCTTACTAACCACTACACCACCGAACTAACCACTACACCACCATACTAACCACTACACCACCTTACTAACCACTACACCACCTTACTAACCACTACACCACCATACTAACCACTACACCACCATACTAACCACTACACCACCTTACTAACCACTACACCACCATACTAACCACTACACCACCATACTAACCACTACACCACCATACTGACCACTACACCACCGTACTAACCACTACACCACCGTACTAACCACTACACCACCGTACTGACCACTACACCACTATACTAACTACTACACCACCATACTAACCACTACACCACCATACTAACCACTACACCACCATACTGACCACTACACCACCGTACTGACCACTACACCACCATACTAACCACTACACCACCATACTAACCACTACACCACCATACTGACCACTACACCACCATACTAACCACTACACCACCATACTGACCACTACACCACCGTACTAACCACTACACCACCATACTAACCACTACACCACCATACTGACCACTACACCACCATACTAACCACTACACCACCATACTGACCACTACACCACCATACTGACCACTACACCACCGTACTAACCACTACACCACCGTACTAACCACTACACCACCATACTGACCACTACACCACCATACTGACCACTACACCACCATACTAACCACTACACCACCATACTGACCACTACACCACCATACTAACCACTACACCACCATACTAACCACTACACCACCATACTGACCACTACACCACCATACTGACCACTACACCACCATACTAACCACTACACCAAGATACTAACTACTACACCACCATACTAACCACTACACCACCATACTAACCACTACACCACCGTACTAACCACTACACCACCATACTGACCACTACACCACCGTACTGACCACTACACCACCATACTGACCACTACACCACCATACTGACCACTACACCACCGTACTAACCACTACACCACCGTACTGACCACTACATCACCATACTAACTACTACACCACCATACTGACCACTACACCACCGTACTGACCACTACACCACCGTACTGACCACTACACCACCATACTGACCACTACACCACCATACTGACCACTACACCACCACATTAGTTAATAACATTTAATAAGTATTAGTAAACATATTTTTAATAAATAAAAAATGGGAGAGAGAAAAAGGGGAAAAGTAAATGAATATGATGTCATAAGGAGCTGACAGCCAATCAGCTGCTTCAGTTTAGACTGGCTATTGCTGTTGTTCTTAAGTTTTTTATAATTGGCCTAAATGGATGATGTGTATACCTAATTTTTTGTTTTTTATTTTTCTTCATCGTATAAACGTGACAGTTGTTGTTTACATGGTGTGTGAATTTCATGGTTAATGAACAAATAGAAATGCTCCAAAATAGCTGGGAGAGAATTCCGGTTCCATTGACTTACGTTAGAAGTAAAGAAGGTTTTTGGGCTCTCCTGTAAAGTTGCCGTTTTTGAGATCCTTGTTTTTCTTTGGACAGTGACGATATAATACATGCAGGTCTTCAGTTGTTTAGAAGAACACTTCACAGAAGAACACTTCATGACATATTTATCACGATAACAATAACAGTTTGTCACTCCCCCAACCCCAAACCACCCCCCGCCCCAGAATATAGACCACATCGTTTAAAGGCTTAATTCTATTTGTAAGTGTGTTTCGATTCGATTGCTATTGCCAGGACACAAAGCAGCCCTGTGCTAACTTAAAGAAGAACTGTCCAGCGATACCAGCTAGAATGAACTTAAGCTGTAGTTACGGAGTGGACATTGTGTGGAAATGATGGGTGATTGCCAGGCATCATGTGCAGCTAAGTGAATTTTCTTGCCTCACAATGAGCGAAATTAAAATATGAACGCAGAAGGCAGAGTGAAAGAGTGTGCTGTTCTCTATTGAGCTTTTGAATTTTTGGCCACACAGAAGCCAGGGGGTTAAAAGTCTCCCCCTGACCTGGCAGGGGTTGCTGGGAGACAAGCAGCGAGGGCCCTCTCCAAGCTGGCAGAGTTTACCCAGCAATCAAACGCTCATATTAAACACGGCTCAGAGTCAAGAGCCGTACTCCACTCTGAGTGCGGAGCCATACGCTCCTCCGCGGCGCGGATATGATCTGTACGCGCTGATTTATGTTTGTTTGTCTAAGAACGCTGCTGGATGTGCATTGCTTTGCTGCTGTAAATATAATATAATGCATGTTCTATGATTAACAGTGTTAAATACTGGGAGGTTAAATGTAAATAGGATGTAAATAGAAAATAAAACGTTTTTTTCAGACAGCGACAATATATGAACATACTTGGAACCAGACTTTTTTCCAAACAAAGTGGTCCATTCAACATAAACAGATTTTTTTTAGTTATGTGAAAGCTAATACACACACACATATATATATATATATATATATATATATATATATATATATATATATATATATATATATGTCATGATGAATGGTTCATGCTGAATGGTTCCATTGACCTATATTAAAAGTAAAGAAGGGTTTTCTCCTCTCCTTTGCATTATATATATATATATATATATATATATATATATATATATATATATATATATATATATATATATATATATATAATTATTTTTTTCTCCACATTATAAGAATAAGTGTGTTTTAGGTTTTCGCCATTGTAACATTTCAGAATTATGACGTGTAATGACGTGTTTAAGCAGATATTTTAATGAAGGCATAACTTTGTTATCGTGAATAATATTAATGAATCTATGACGACAGTAGTAGATCATTTACGCACATCTTTACAAAACACAAACTTTCCCAAGCTCTCTTTGAATTCTCATTCCATTCTCAGATGAATCCACTCGGAGAAGGTGGCCAAAAGCACAACTGACCTAATAAAACATTGTGTAGTTACACTTTCTGACCAGAGGGGTCTCCAAATCCTCAGATCCTTCCATAGTACAGCTTTAAATGATTACGTTTTAGGTCAAAACTACTATTAATAGAACTACTGTGAAACAAAGTCTCATGTATCAGCTCTCGTATAACTTTCAGAACTCAACTCGAAATGACTTTTGTTTATGTCTTCAATATTTAAGTATTCAGAAGATAAAAGAAAACAACAGCCACAAAAGCCTGTAGTAGCAGTGAGAGTCTTATATCCCCACTTTTCCTGCTTTTCTTCACCAGCTGCTCTTTACACTGTGCCCAAATATCATGATGAATGGACCAATAGAAATGCTCCGCTTTGAATAACTCATTTCTCTATTAACGCACTCACCATTGGGGAAAGTTTTCTTTTCTTTTTTTTTCTTTTTTTCTTTGGTTCAGCTAAATTGTACAAATCATTAAAAAAAATTACAAAAAAAAAGTTATGCATCATATTGTCTTTGTTTGAGTAAACAAACAATTTACATATAAATAAAATATATTACATATACACGCAGCATAGCTACAGTAGACTAAATAGTGATTTATTCCTACAGAAATAGAAATAATGATGTAGATATAACATAAATACACTGGATTCATATATTTTTAGGTGTGGTTAGCCGGAGATCCGTAATGTTCCCCCTCGTCTCTGACCCAGAACCCCAGAACGATGAGAACGGAGGTTAATGATGGGGGAGCAGGTGGTATCCAAAAAAATGCTCTGTGCACAATCGCGGATATAAAACCCGCTAATAAAGACGTCCTTAATGTCATTTCAATCAGCGCTGAAAGGGGTTATCCATATTTAGTGTATCAGTTCAGAGCGCCACCTATTCAGCCTGACCCACCTTTTGTTGAGCGGGCCCTTTTGTGCGAGGCCTGCCGAACTCAATGCGAAGGTCTGCTGCCGAGGTTATGCATAAAAATGTAAAAGGAACGACAAAGTGAAGTGTTTTTTTCACTCCACATTATTTTTTGTGACTTTGATCAATGGAGCAGTAAATGTGTTGCGGTGGTGAACCGGGCGGAGGGGGGTGGGCAGTGCAGGGAGGGGGGCGGTGGTTGCTTTAGGACCGCCGAGGCTCAGCTGGGTGTTCACTTGGCCTCCGTAAAAAAAGCCTCAGAATGAACTGGCCGTCCACTGATCTAAAGCACCACCAGCTGACCACTGAAAAGCTCCACTACTGTAGACAAATGTGTGTGTGTGTGTGTGTGTGTGTGTGTTTGTTTTCCTATGTTTTTAAGACAAAAGTCTTTTAAGATAACCAAAAAAAAGCAAGGCCAACAAGACGTTAGAAGACTCTTTAAAGTAGCTGTTCCACTAAAAAATAAGTGTTTCTCTTGTACATCTGAAAGACACAGAAGTCTACCCTGTAAAAAAAATTCACTGTTATTTTACAGTGCATCTACTGTTATTTATTTTAACAGTATTTTACTGTAAATTGAATTATTTATTATTAATATAACTGCGTATTTATGGTACTAGCTAACACTGTTCAAGCTACAGTTTATTTGCTAAATTTAGTCACTAAATGAAACAGACCCATCTACTAACATCTTCACCGGGTCTCAGAAACACAGTTACACTGTACAATGAAATTCTTACTTTGCTGCTCCTCCATTCACCAGTACATAAAGATGACAAAACAAGGAATAATAAAAAATATATACAAAAGTTGAAGTAAATAAAATTAAAGTAATAATTAAGCGTTTAAGTAAAAACAAACTTTAACCTGATGTTTATTGGTGCCATCTAACATTCAAATATGAAACTGCTATGGCGCTTACTATGGCTCATGTGTTTTACGTCAGGAACAGCTATTACAGACAAAGTATACATACCAACAGAAACAGATGGACTACAAACCGTGACTGTAGAACTACAAAGTGCTCTAGTAGGTTCACTTAATCACGTGTCTGGTTGGGTTATGCACTATATGCAGCACAGTAATGGTTAGAGATGGACCGCTCAGAGTTTTTGAGGCCGATTCCGATCACCGATCAACGTTCAGCGTGATTGGCCAATAGCCGATACTGATCGAGGGCGGGGCTATATGCCACAGCAGGGCTACATGCAATTATTAGCGCTAGCAAGTCATGAAACATGATTGAAACATGGTTATCTAGAACTATAAACTCAGTCACTCTAGCTGTGGTTCTTTAGCTCTCTGGCTGTTTCTGCTGTTCTGTTCGTACCGGTCAGATCTGGTCTGTATGGTGTTCTAGGTTGTTTGTTTTGTGCTAGCTGTGTGTGCTAGCTCTGCTGTTTACTGATACTCACTGTATTCAGCTGTGTGGTGTATTATTAAGTGCTGATCAGATTAGTAGTGTGAGACACGATCATTTTACAGATGTTTTTCCACCTAGTGGTTCAGATAGGAATTGCAGGGAGCTGCTGGAGGGGGTTTCATAGAGGTCTCCTCTTTCTGAATGAAACACTAGCTGGAAATACAAATTAGGCTTATTTGTTTAACGCCATTGATCGGCTCTCGGGATCGAGACATTGGAGAAATGTCGGCCAATCACGTATATCGATTAAAAATTGGCCTATAACGATACATAGCCGATCAATCCCCCCATCCCTAGTAATGGTTGAGAACGAGAATGTGACTGTATATCATGTGTGATTTGGCAGGTAGCCAACGCTTTACTCTGTTGCAGCACTTCTTTCTAATCCCAACACTACATGATGTTGATGTTACTCAACAACGTTACTACACAAACGTTTAGATTAGATGAGTCAGGTTTGTTCTTGTTCTAGACTGTAGACTATCATTGTGACCAGTTTTGAACACTGTTTACGTCAGAAACTCTTTCATTCTCGGAGGAAGTGTGGTCTCGAGGATGGGAAACTCAGGGTTTTTCTACTAATTCATTGACTGGGAGGGATTTTTGTTGGCAGAGTTTGATTCGGTATTTTATAAGACGTAAGCTCAAATCTGGGAATTCTTTTCCTTGCTGGAGAGAGTGGGGATCAATGGAGGTGGACCAAATCCTGGGGTTTAATGTAGAGGTGACATTTAACCCTATGTACTTTGGTATAACCTCTAAAGATCTGTCTAAGAGCGATGGTTCTCTATTAAATATTTTTTTGCTTGCTTGTAAGAAAGCTAATACGAAGTGCTGACTATGAAGAAAACCTTCAACTGTGAATCTCTTCATTCAAATCATCACTGATATTCGCTCCATAGAAATGTCGACTGACTCTATACGCCACAAAAGGGAGATAGGAAAACGAACTGGAGGAAATGGGACAGTTATCTTTGAGAATATGGAGGGGACGGAATCCTTCGCTCCTTGTCGGCTCACCTTTTTCCCCTGCAAACATGGACAGATGTTGATTTGGTGCCTGACATGCTGGACATCTCTACCTCAGACTCTAAGACCTCGTTTATGTGTGTGATGTGCCTTGTTTTTTCTGTCTGTTATGTTCCCCTCCACACATCCACCCCCGCCCCTCTCTGTACGTATGTCTGTTTAAGTATCTACAAATAAAAATGTAAGTTAAAAAAAAGAAACTTGTTCATTCTGCCAGGTTAAGAATCAGTGTTTGGTTGTTTTGCTGGGATTCTGGGCAGGTGTAGCCTGTCACATGGCACTGATATGGGGTCTCTCCCACTCTCCACTCACAAACGTCATCCTGTCCACCCACGGCAGCCCTGGGGGTCCTACAGTTCCTCTGTGCATCACTGTCAACTGAATTTACACACGTCAGAGAGCCCGGTTCAGAAATCTAGAAAAAATCTAGGAGTAAAACTAGAAGCTCCATGAAAAGCTAAAAGATTACTATGGATTTCTGTAAGCATATCATGATTACAGCCTATGTACAATAAATATAATGTTAATAAGTGTTTCTTCTCTCATCTACAGATCTGCCAGCTTAAACAGAAAATGGAGAAAGAGACTGAATCCCCTGGAAACTCCAGACAGAACCAGGTTTGTTTGGCCATTTTTTAAAAATTATTTTTATGCAAAAGTCTAAGCAGCCCCTGTCGAATAACATGGTTTTCTAGGTGTAAATACGTAGCACATCCTCTAGAGAGAACACACTTCTACACATTGTATTGCTCAATTACTGTATACATACCAATTGAAAAAAATCAAGAACTAGAAAATGCAGCATGTTCAAAAATATGGATCAGTCTGGATCATTTCTGCAGAGATTAATATGTTGGCAACAACTCTTTTAGCCCTAACTGATACAGTGAGTACCTTCTCACACCATAAAAACCATGAGGGAAGGCGTATCGTGGAAAAGATCTCACTGTGTTTCAGAAGGTCAAATTATTGTCCTGCATCAATCAAAGAAAACAACAAGGAGAAGCTGGAAAGACTGGAATTGGATTCCGACCCGCCCCGTACATTATTAACGCCAGGAAGAAGAGTGGAGAACGTTGAATGGCATTGATCAGAAATTACAAAAACACCTGATAGAGCTAGACAGTAAAATCACGGCTGTGTTTAATAGTAAAGATCATTTCCACACGATCAGAACTCACAGAATTGGGACTAAACTGCTGAGTGGACACTTGTTAGTGATACTAATCAGGTCCAGAGACCAGACTGTCCCTATTCCATATTGATGGGAACGTCACGCATAGTGTCCACGGGACGAGGCTCTGGGGGCAGTGTTATGATCTGTAGGGGGCTTCAGCTGGTCAGGTTGAGGCTCAGCAATGTTATTGAAAATAACTATATGAAAATATATATTTGTTAATCAAATATAGTCCATCCAAATTTACTGAATGACCAGGTGACCAACTATCAATGAATTCTTCCTTCGTGGTGTGGCAAGGCAAGGCAGGTTTATTTGTTTAGCACCTCTCATACACAGTGGCAACTCAAAGTGCTTTACAGAAATAAAGAAATAAGAAACTAAGCATTAAAATAAATCAGTTAAAAGAATTAAAAAATATACAAATATTTAAAAGAAATGAAGAATGAGAGTTGTAGAACTAACAGTTCAGTAAGAGTTTTAAACTAAGCTGCTTAAACAGGAATGTGTTCAGTCTGGGTTAAAAGGTGTTCAGTGTTGGGCTCTTCTAAAACTCTCGCTCAACTGATTCCATTTAACAGCGGCTCAGTAACTAAACCCTGCTTCCCCATGTTTAGTCTTTACCTTAGGAAGAACTAACTGACTACTTTATAACGATCGCTGTTCTAGATCACACAGATAAGCTGGTCCTACGCTATTTAGACACTTATAGACCAGTAACAGGACCTTGAAGTCTATTCTGTAACAGACTGGTATCCAGTGTAAGGGTTTAAGAATGGGGGTGATGTGTTCTCTTCTTCTGCTCCTAGTGAGAACTCTGGAAGCTGCATTCTGAATCAGCTGAAGCTGTTTGATTGTCTTTTTTGGAAGTCCAGTTAGGAGAGCATCCCAGTAATCAACCTGGCCATGTTCCAGGATGACACTGCTGATTCATCGGGCTCAGATTGGGAAAAAGTGGTTTAGGGAACAAGAAATTCAAGGAATCATCTTTACACAGACCACCACAGAGTCCTGACCTTAACCCCCACTGAATGTGCTGGAGAACTGTTGACTCTCTCAGCGTCAGTATAAGAAATGTGGTGACGTTGCAGGTTTTCAAAGCAAAGCCAAAGCAAATGTGTGCCTGATCAAAACCAAAGACTTTCTAACGTGAAATATTAGTGCAACTTTTATTTTGGGCCACTGTATTTATTTATTTATTGCAATATGATAAACTCACCAAACTTGAATGGGCAGAAATGCTGTATTTAAGTTTGTTCTCTGTACAGAATGTGTAACGAACCAACAGGGGACATTCAAATTTTGCATACACATATTTTATAACCTAGTGATCTGAAGATGTTTCATCTGAAATTCATTTGTTCATCAGTTTTGAAATGTTCTTATAAAGTAATCTGTTGGATTCCTACCCCAAAGCTTTCTGTTGTGCACCATTGCATTTCAACTTGGCCTGGACCGGAGCTGCCCGTAGCAGGGTGCTCTGCAGGTCTTGACCTCTCGGGCGAAGGACAGTCCAGCCATCAGCGGAGACATCAGAGCTCTAAAGCAAAGAGAGAGGATAAGGTGCACACGCCGCGTCTCAGCCATATTGATCCGAGTCATGAGCCCCGAGTTAAAATACAACTCGCATCCACACGAGCCCACATCCATCAACATCAGCGCTGGCCTCTCCTCTCCCTGCTCTTCACCGGCACGAGGGTCTGAAGGACAAAGCAGCTCTCTTAAGTATCTCAGCAGTAGATGAAACCTGGGACCGTCTGCCAGCCATAATATTAAAGAGAGTAGATTCATTATGAACATGCCACCATGGGAGCGTTACCATGAACGGCTGATCCTCCTGGATCCTGGGTTGTGGAGGGCGTGCTGGAGCCTATCCCAGTGCTCATTGGACGGAAGTCAGGAGACACCCTGGACAAGCCCCAGTCAACAGTACAGGCCCTCGTGAGAAACTGTATTGCCAGATCTATGCTGGGTAACTCGTCCCACGGTTTTCAAAATTTCAACACCGTTCCAGCTCCAGAGTGTCTGGTCTGATTGTGTGATTCGGGCTTGTATCCATTTTTTGATCGGATGCACGGATTCCCGATAACAACAGATCATTTCCGGAATTTTTCCCATAGAGAATGAATAGGATGGAAAAGTGCACACCAATCTACTGAACTTCTGCTCCACCCACAGACAACGTTTCACATACACCGACTCAGGGTAGACCCCCGACCACGACCGCAGTGTTGGTTCGACCTGCACTCGTCTTTTTTATCTTTTTTTCATCCCACTTTTCCCCCCCATAGACTCCCATTCATTTTCAGTCGCACCCAAACCTCATTCTTTCATTTAACCTACAGCCTCATTCTCCATTATTCCCATAGCACGTCTTGGAGAGGGAGGAATCTCTACTATCATTTCCTTTTCTGATCAAATAATGCTGCTGATTAAATATAGCGTTATCTATAAGGTTTGTTTAGCAGACGCTATCAGAGGAGCCCAGACATTAAGCATTAGTAGCCTCCCTTTCTCTCTCTCTCAGCCATTCATGCCTTGTCACAGCACTGGGCAGTTAAAGGACAGGCATGGGGGGAGGTACTGGTAGGATGTCTCTATGTTTATAGTGACCACACAGAGCTGGCGTTAGCGCTGGCTCTCTCCGTGGTGCTGGGTGAGCCTGGAATGTGGCAGGCAGCTGACCCAACACACGCTGACTCGCTGGAGTGGGTGAGGGGCTCCGCTGAAAAGGGACCGGACAATAGGCCCCGTTTAAAGTCCACTTCATAAAGGAGCCTCCACACTGTAGTGGCCGGCCATTATGGAAACGTGTGCAGCACTCTTATCTGCTTTTTCCCGTCTTCCCTTTATTTCCCAGAGCTCAGATTGGGTCTTTAACTGACATGACTGGTCTGGAGTGGGGTTTGTTAAGTGCAGACTCTGCATACAAACACAATCGCTGCAATAGATGGCTGCACGGAATATTTGTTTGTTGATCATATTGCGATATCGGCCTTTGCAACACTGGCACCGCCGCAGGGGGCAGATATTTTAATTCGTGCTGCCCACTTGGGCCACCAAACCTTGAATCCTGTGGATAAAATTTCAGTATTTTGGGCCACATTGTTGAAACATAGACACATGCAAGCATGCAAAGTACCAAAAAACAATCAGGTGTTGCATTAATGAGAGCATCTCAGTTGTGGTGACTGTGGTGGTCCCCCGTGCTGAGCTGAACATCATCTAAACTGGATTATGTTGCTACGTCCTGTTCATCTACTGCAGTAATAACTGTACCAGCAACCTGTTATTGTGTTTAAGATCTTATGTTGAGTGGTATTAGCCAGTGCAACAACATCTCTGATGCCAGGCAGACCAGCTCAGCTGGGGGACCACCATTGCCACCATGCCATCACCATAGCAGTGGTTGGAAGACATGAATTTTGACATCTGATTTGATGCAATAAGCATTGTTAAAGGGGAAAAACATAAAAAATGTTTATGGATAATGGCTAATCAGGCCATGAGCTCTGCAGTTATAGTTGACCGGGCCAAAATGCAACCTCTACTCATGGACCAATGCAATGCTGCTGTTATCCTTAATAAATATTTTTAAGGTTTTTATTATTATATCATAGTTACATGTACAGAAAATGTAGAAATTACGTCTAAACTATCAGATTGGCCCAGCTCGGCCTTACAGTCCCACTCAGGCAGTGCATATCAGCATATATGGGTACATAAAGGTATATAGATGAACATATTCATGTCTGATCCTTTGATTAACCCATCAGTCCACCAGCTGGTGACCATCAGACTTCAAGAGTGCGTCCATTCTGCATTGATCAGTTTGGGATTCAAGGGGCTGAAGGCTTCGTGTCTTCATTAGTGTCCGTGTTCAATGCCCAGTCTATCGGCCCGGCGCGCCCTCTCCACTGTTTTATTACTGCAAACAAACATCGACGCCTACTCCCTTCATCACACAATGGGCCTTTAAACAGTCTTCCTTTCACTCTTTTTCTTCTTTCAGTTTGCAAGAAACAAAACCAAACAACCCCCCCACCCCCCCTTTTTAAAAAAAAAGGCCCGGCCTGACACCCTTTCTGTGTTGGGTTAGGCTAACAACACATTCAGCGCCCACTCGTGCTCTGAGACGTCCCAAAGGCCTCCCCCGGCCCCTCCGGCCTTTTGGAGCGGTGTGATGTCCGAGCTGACCCGAGGTGACCCGACCTTCACACCCATCCGAGCGTACGCACTCAATCAGGCGACATGACGTGGCTCAAAGCTCGGGCAGGCCGTGATTGGACATGCCACGCAAAGTGGACATCCGGCTTTAGAACTGTTCTTTGTTGCCGTTCAATGATATAATGGCACAGAGAATATGGCCCTTCATCGAAACCATGTTTGGAAACAGATCAAAGATCAGATCTCTTCCACTGATCTTAGCAATTACCCCTGGAGCTAGTTAGGGCTGGTAGGTCCTGCTCCACGTTAGAGAAGCGTGAAACCAGGCCGAGTTACTGAAGAACGTCAAAGTTGCACTGTTGCATCAAACAGTCTCACCGACAAGACATCAGAGGTTTGCAGTGGAGCTACAAGATGGCTAGCAAGTCATGAGCACCAATTAGCATCACCAAACCGCGTCCCTGTGTGGTCTCGTTATTGGGGAGATGGATCATTCTCAGCTCTGCAGTGACACTGACGTGGTGGTGGTGTGTTAGTGTGTGTTGTGCTGGTGTGAGTGGATCAGACAGTGTTTAAACACTGTGTCCACTCACTGTCCACTCTATTAGACACTCCTACTACTTGCTGGTCCACCTTGTAGATGTAAAGTCAGAGACAGTAGCTCATCTGCTGCTGCACAGTTTGTGTTCCTCTAGTTCTTCATCAGTGGACACAGGACGCCGCCCACAGGACACTGTAGATCACCGGCAAAGACCTCTGCTCGGAGGAGAATCGGCGATCCCTCGGCGCTCGCTCAGTCGTGTAGTGTGAACTGCTGAAAGACGCTCGCCGAGTGCACGCCGACTAACCGCAGACACCCGGCAAACGTATAGCACGTTAATTATCTAGGCTAGACTGTGAGTCAACAGCAGCGTCTAGCTACAGCCAATGGGATCATAGAGAGAGAACCATGTCACCGGTCATGCCATCTCACTGCGACTGTGGGCGACACGTACGTTTTCGTTGATAAAATTATAGATGGACCGATCAGCGTTTTTGAGGCCGATTCCGAACGCCGATGACCTTTCAGCACGATCGGCCGATAGCCAATACCGATAGAGGGCGGGGCTATACGCCACGGCAGGGCTACATGTGGTTTTTAGCGCAAGCAAGTCATGAAACATGGTCTAAACTGGTTTATTACCATTTTTAACCAGCTCATATAAAACACCATAATATTTTTAACTAAATTTGCAGCAAATCATCAAAAAAGCAGTTACACTGCTGACCATCCCTCACTACAAGACTACAATAAACATTTTTAGTCATCAACATCAAACATTTGAACATATCTGGCCTATGTAAGACCTCTGCTTGCACTGTAAACCCGGATAAGCTGATTGTACTTAAAGAGTTTGAGTGATTGTCTTAAAATATTGAAATAATGCAAACTAGAAAAAAACAAATGGTTTGAGTTAAAATCAACTTAAATGTCAAATAGACTGGAAGTGATCATTTGAGTCGAATACAATAAAATCTAAATTCTTTGTATTTAAAATATTTAGTAAAATCAACCCTACTGACCATTTAATTCAACTCAACATTGAGTTTCCTGTAATCAGAATTAAGTTAACTTAAAACTAGTCTCCATAAAAATCTGATGTTCTCCTACATCAAAAGAACACAGACAGCAGTTACATTTAGTTTAATTTTATTTAAAACTACATCACTGGAATCATCTAGGATGATCCTGACTCTTGAAGGGTTCAGTAGTGATAATGACTGGTTTTGATTGGTCTAGTTAGAAAACTGTTTATCTTACAATAATTCTTAAATACAGTTTAAACATTGAAATGATAAAAACACAGTAAATTACATTTTCTAACTTTAGATCAGCATCAACTGCAGAACAACAGTTTTACACCACTTGAACACGGAAAACTACTTACCAAGTTCCAGAATGAGAAAAAGAGGAGGGAAGATGGCGGCTTGGTTAATTGTAGTCCTCTGTAGTTCTTCAAGAAAAGAAAACAATGGAGAAAATGTCCACTGTAGAGAAATCCCAGCACTACAGAGTTTCTGTCCGAGGAAAGAAGTTAAACTCAGAAAACACCAAATCTCACAGTGAAAATAGAAAAAGACTTCAAACCTTTACAAGCTCCACTAAACAACTCAAACTAGTCTAGATTGAACTGACCAATGAGAATCTGGCAAGGTGCTACAGGGGCGTGGTCCAAGCTAAAACCTGATGTTTTAAGTTCAACTTAAAAATATTAGTGTATCAGTTACTCTTTCCAAATAGTAGAACATACTAAAATATTTTAAGTAATAAAACTTTAGTTTTTAATAATCATTAGACAAACTCTGTACACACAAACTAATTACAGGTGAACAGTGCACTTCAGAGCTAGAGACTAGTTTCACCTCTCACACTATAGATTGACCTCCTGACCTGGAAAATGAGCTGGAATCGTGTAGCATAGGCCCAGCTTAAACAACTCCAC
Source organism: Megaleporinus macrocephalus (assembly GCA_021613375.1). Lineage (NCBI taxonomy): Eukaryota > Metazoa > Chordata > Actinopteri > Characiformes > Anostomidae > Megaleporinus > Megaleporinus macrocephalus. The sequence continues at coordinate 1,841,536 of CM038723.1, forward strand.
CAGCTTAATCAAGTGTTAGACATGAGCTTGTGGTGTTGCACAGAGACTAGAGAGGAGGTGTGAGGAGCAGAGACTAGCAGAACAAGAGAGGCAGACAGAGCTCATAGCTCAGGAGGCCAAGCTCAACAGCCAGAAAGCCCAGAGAGCAGCTGCTCTAGTGGAGGTCTACGTGCTTCAGGGGATGCCCAATGCTAATGTGGCTAATATTAATTAAGAAGCTGGTTAACGATGTGCGGATGAGGCCAGCCTAGCTGGTCCTCGTTAGCATTTCTTTGATTAAACTTCATTCTCTTGAGCTGAGCATACAACCTTGCTTTCGCACAGCGGGTTTTAAATGCCAAGGAGGCCGATTCGAATAACAAGGACCTCGCAGAAGAACTGGAGAAGCTGAAACGAGCAGAGAAATCGCAGAGGCAGCACGTTGACAGGTGCACACTGTTTGATTTAAGGGCCCGTGTTGGTTGAGAACGTTTTGTAACGTCGAATAAACGTGGACCCGTCGGCCTTCTGTTTATTGTAGGTTGCAGAAGACGTTAGCTGTGAACAATCAAGCCTGGGAGAAGAAGTTCGAGATCCTCAGACAGAGGTATTTGGTGTTTTTTGGGGTGCTCTGTTTAAATGTGAAGTTCTCCAAACCCTGATATCTCTGTTAAACTACAGCTTTCATGCCATCAAGGATGAGATGTTCCTGCGGCAGAGCCTGCAGCGCCAGGCGGCTGCTCTTCACCAGGCCGCTGTTAACTACACGGTGAGTTCTCCAGTCTTGCAGTGTGCACACTCTATAAAACAAAGTGGGAAATGAAGAAATTGCATTTAAATTAAAACTTGAGTGCTTTTTAATGCAGCTACTGATTTAACTCCTCGTCAAGAGGCCAAGGCCACCATCATCACCACTGTTACAATCCCTACAAATGAAATGTGCACCTGTAGCTTGTTACATGCAAAAACACTCACATCAGAGGTTAACCCAGATCAGACTTTAACAGGTGCATGGCTATTAGGCCTCTCGTTCGGGGCCTCAATTGCTGATGGCTGATGAATATTCATAGGTTTGGGCCGAGCTTGTTTTTGTGATGCCCTCTACTCCACACTGCATTGTGTGATGGAGAGGAGAATACGTCCTTCATCACCTTATTCCCTCAGGGCACAAGCACAACCCTGCGTGGCTACTTACACCAACCAGTAAACGAGCGGACGGCTCTGATCAGAGTACCGTGTGGTGGGAAAGCAGAAACCAGTGTGATACGTTGGCAGCTTTAAAAAGGCCTGAAATGTTTAAACCTGAAAATAGACAAAGTGTTACCCAAACCACAGCACAAAGTTTAGATCACCAACATCCAATCCCAACATGACTGTATCCTATAAAACTATAGTCTGCATCTGACTGTGAATTCAAATATCACCAAAATCCAATCCCAACATGACTGTAGCCTGAAAAAACTATAGTCTGCATCTGACTGTGAATTCAGATATCACCAAAATCCAATCCCAAGATGACTGTAGCCTGAAAAAACTATAGTCTGCGCCTGACTGTGAATTCAGATATCACCAAAATCCAATCCCAACATGACTGTATCCTGAAAAAACTATATTCGCCGTCTGACTGTGAATTTAGATATCACCAAAATCCAATCCCAACATGACTGTATCCTAAAAAACTATATTCGCCGTCTGACTGTGAATTTAGATATCACCAAAATCCAATCCCAACATGACTGTAGCTGGAATAAAGCCTGAAAATGGTCTGATTTGAACTGTAGCCAAACAGATTATTTCCCAGCAAGGTCTGTCTGAACTCCAACATAGCCTGACAAAAGTTAGTCTGAATTGTACTGTAGCTTATTAAAATTCTATTTGATCTCAACGTAACCAAACAAGTGCTGATCCGAGATGCTGACCATGAAATTGTGGCCCACCAAAGTCTGTCTGATCTCAACCTTAGTGTGACAAAATTTTGCCCAGCCGCAACTACGGCTTGGCAAAACTCCATCGATTGTGGTCTGATCAGTTTCAATGAACCTGCATACGAGCCTGACGATAGCCTGACGAAGTTCTGTTTGACCAACAAAGTGCTGTCTGATCCCAACTGTAGCATAACAACATTCAGTCTGAGCCCGACTGAAATCGACCAGCTCATGTTCGTAGCCCAAAATTCTGAATTCTGTCTGATCCAAGCTGTAGAGTGAAAAATTGGTAACAGTGTGTAAAGCCCATGAGTTTTCTGTATGAATCCCTTGTTCATCCTAAATATAGCCTGGTTCTGGAATTGTAACTTACATTGTAACTTAACAATAACTCCAACAGATTATTACTTTTATTATTAAATGAGTCTATTTATAGAGTCTAAAAGTATTAAAGCAAGAAAGAATAAAGTTATGAAAAACTAACACAGGCTAGAATCTGCGTCTAACCTACCAAATCCTTGAAAAATTGCCAAAAATGTTGTTTATAACGTGCAAGACTGTGTTGGCCAGACAGTTCAAGCTCCTCAAAGTGTGTATGTGTGTTCAGGAACGTCTGTCTATATATGAATATTTGTATTGCAGAATGCTCCAGTCTCAAACCAAGACCAGAGTCCAGAAGACAGCAGCTTTCAGAGGACTTCTTTCTCCACTAAGGCTCCTCTGGTGAGAACCTGCTCAGATATTACTGATAGAACCCAGCACGTCCAGATAGAAGTGTTTGCTATGTTTCTGTCTTGCTGTAGCCCTCCATCAGCGCAAGAGAGACACAGACAGTGAGGATCAAGACAGTGGACATCCACCTGCCGTGTGTAGAGACAGACCCCTTCTCAGCTTCAGGTATAAATCAGCTCCACCAGTTATGTCTGGAGGAGGGAACTGGATTAGTAACTTCAGAGTATAGACGGTCATAGTTGTATTTTTACACCACCATGCTGACCACTACACCACCGTACTAACCACTACACCACCGTACTGACCACTACACCACCATACTGACCACTACACCACCGTACTAACCACTACACCACCATACTGACCACTACACCACCATACTGACCACTACACCACCATACTGACCACTACACCACCATACTGACCACTACACCACCGTACTAACCACTACACCACCATACTAACCACTACACCACCATACTGACCACTACACCACCATACTAACCACCACACCACCATACTAACCACTACACCACCATACTAACCACTACACCACCATACTGACCACTACACCACCATACTAACCACTACACCACCATACTAACCACTACACCACCATACTAACCACTACACCACCATACTGACCACTACACCACCATACTAACCACTACACCACCATACTAACCACTACACCACCGTACTAACCACTACACCACCGTACTAACCACTACACCACCGTACTAACCACTACACCACCATACTAACCACTACACCACCATACTAACCACTACACCACCATACTAACCACTACACCACCATACTAACCTCTACACCACCATACTAACCACTACACCACTATACTAACCACTACACCACTATACTAACCACTACACCACCATACTGACCACTACACCACCATACTGACCACTACACCAACATACTAACCACCACACCACCATACTAACCACTACACCACCATACTAACCACTACACCACCGTACTAACCACTACACCACCATACTAACCACTACACCACCATACTGACCACTACACCACCATACTAACCACTACACCACCGTACTAACCACTACACCACCATACTAACCACTACACCACCATACTAACCACTACACCACCATACTAACCACTACACCACCATACTGACCACTACACCACCATACTAACCACTACACCACCGTACTAACCACTACACCACCATACTAACCACTACACCACCATACTGACCACTACACCACCATACTAACCACCACACCACCATACTAACCACTACACCACCATACTAACCACTACACCACCGTACTAACCACTACACCACCATACTAACCACTACACCACCATACTGACCACTACACCACCATACTAACCACTACACCACCGTACTAACCACTACACCACCATACTAACCACTACACCACCATACTAACCACTACACCACCATACTAACCACTACACCACCATACTAACCACTACACCACCGTACTAACCACTACACCACCATACTAACCACTACACCACCATACTAACCACTACACCACCATACTAACCACTACACCACCATACTAACCACTACACCACCATACTAACCACTACACCACCATACTAACCACTACACCACCATACTAACCACTACACCACCATACTAACCACAACCACAACCACAACCACTACACCACCGTACTAACCACTACACCACCGTACTAACCACTACACCACCATACTAACCACTACACCACCATACTAACCACTACACCACCATACTGACCACTACACCACCACACTAACCACTACACCACCATACTAACCACTACACCACCATACTAACCACTACACCACCACACTAACCACTACACCACCATACTAACCACTACACCACCATACTAACCACTACACCACCATACTAACCACTACACCACTTTCCTTTAATGGCTATATCTGGAACATTCTTGAGCTCTACTATACTATACTATACTATACTATACTATACTATACTATACTACTAAACATGTCAGGTTGAAATCTTTCTTCTAATGCTTACTATACTCTCTGGCTATAAAACATCTAAACGTTGGGGGTCCTAATATTTAAACGTTGGGGGTCCTAATATTTAAACGTTGGGGGTCCTAATATTTAAACGTTGGGGGTCCTAATATTTAAACGTTGGGGGTCCTAATATTTAAACGTTGGGGGTCCTAATATTTAAACGTTGGGGGTCAGGTTTAAGAACAGAAATTGGCCTACTAATCTCTCCTTTGCCTGTTATTGACTTTCTGATAATTGGAATCTGGGCTAATGAGCTTAGCAGACAGGACTGGGTGAGATAACTAGACAGCTTAATTCCTTCTGTCAATACAGAAGCTCTCAGGCAGGAATGGCTGATGCACAGAAGCTAACAAATTAATCTGGCAGATTACTCCGCTGTCCTGGCCTCGAGCTGCCCAATAATCAGAGACAATAGACAAGTGTCCCTTTCCCTCAGTCTGTGTACTCGCCTTGACTCTTCATTTTCTACAACCTAAACCTTTTTCTTTCTTTATTTAAAGCAAACTGTCATGAAATTACTCCTTTTTGTTTGAAGGGCAGTTTATTTTGTGCAGAGTTTGTGATTCTTGTTGATTTGACTATAAACTAAACTTGTAAACATGGAGTCATTTCATATTTAGTCACATACCGGTGGTTTATGGGATAACGTGCATATGATCTCCATTTTTATCAATTACTAATTTTCAGCATCATTTAAACGCAGCAGCTGCTGTTTACATACATACTAAATTTCATGATGAATTGACCAATAGAAATGCTTCAAAATCACAGGGAAAAAATCTGGTTCCATTGATTTACATTGAAAGTAAAGTAGATTTTTGGCCTCTCCTGTAAAGTTACCATTTTAGAGATTAATGTATATTCCAGTATATAAATATAATACATTAAAATATTTTGACCATGTACCTATAGAAGTGGTGCGTTTGAAAATTAAAAAGTAATTTTATAATGTAATTTTTGGTGCAGAATTGGAGCATTTACTATCAAATGTACTATCAAATGCATTGTATTTGTAGTGATGCATTCATTATCAATTGAATCATCTCATCATTCACTCATCATCTCTCTCTCTCTCTCTCTCTATATATATATATATATATATATATATATATATATATATCTCATCATTCACTCATCATCTCTCTCTCTCTCTCTATATATATATATATATATATATATATCTCATCATGAAACTTTCACAGATATAAAAAGAAGCTGTTGAATAATATATATATATATATATATATATATATATATATATATATATATATATATATATATATATATATATATATATATATCCTGTCAAAGTTTCATGATGAGTGGACCAATGAAAAAGCTCCAAAATAGCTTGAATGAACGCTCTACATTAAAAGTTAAAGGTTTTTGGTCTCTATTGTAAAGTTATTGTTTTGGAGATATGTATAAAACATTGATCAAAATAATAAAACAATAGAAATGCTCCAAAATCACTTAGAAAAACTTCTGGTTCCATTGACTTACATTGAAAGAAAGCCTGGGAGAGCAGGCAGTAATTTGGCCATATATATTATGTATATAATGCTAAAGCTTCAAGCCAGAAGAAAGAAGTTTGACCGTGTTTGGCTCTGTGCTCTCGTGAGGTGGGCCTCTAATGTGAAGTGTTAGAGGGGGACAGCATGGCTAACAGGCAGCATGCCTGAGGACAAGGGTGAAAGTATGTGTGGGAGGGGGGCGAGTAGCCACTGGTCAGCAGCCGAGGGAGCCTGGCCAATGACCCATTACACCACTCGGCCAGCCCTTGACTCAACCATGGGAACGCGGCCCATACATCACCACTGACACCTCGTAATTGAGACGCTGAAGATAAGACAGCGGCGAAGGGCCTGACGTTCGGACAGAGTGGACAAACGCCGGTGTCACACAGCAGATTACGTTTATTCAGCGGGTCACTCTCCAATCTAAGGTGGTCTGAATGATTCTGTCTTTTTAGCGCTCGCCCACCCTCACTCGCTCAATAGCCACTGACCGTTAAAAGACATAGCTCGGCCAAACATGCCTACTCCGCTAGGAACTCATTAGCAGCTTTCTTTTATTGTGTGTAGCTCTTTCTTTAAAGCTTCACTGCTGAATCATATAGAGTCTGGTGTGTTGTTGGTGTGAGAGGTGGGAATTGTTTACATTTCAGCTGAATATTCAACAAAACATCAATAAAACATCACCGAATGGAATTAAACAGCCCAATGAAGCGTCCCCCAATAAATGTATTATTTACAAAATGCTCGTTTTCCTTTATGAAGTATTAAGATGTTGGGAGCATATAAGGAAAAGTCCTGAAAGCCAGTAAAACGTTTGAAGCGGACTGTGTTCCTGCTATTTAACTGTCACTTTAACCAGCGTCTTGGCTTTTATTGGTCCGGCGCTGAAAGCTGCGAAAGTCACTCCGCAAATGATCAAAAGAAGGCAAGAAAAAAGTGCTTGGACACACAACCATAAATTTTGTTCTTTTTTTTTTTCCCCTCCATGAATACGTCTGGCCCATATGCTTGGCCACAGAGCGACGTGAAAGGGGCATTTACAAACCCAGGCCCACCACATTAAACTCTATAACAATCTTCATTCATGGTAACTTATCAGACTCAATTAATCAACCTCAACAATGGCAATTCTGATGTGTTCAAGCACCCTGAAAGGCCTAGGTCAGCACCGGGGCAGTGCCGGCCCAAGCTCACCCCTCCGCTCTCAAAACTCATCCTTTTTTTTAGCCTCCCGTCCCAGACGGAGACCCTATCTGTTAACGGCGGTCTTCGAGGACACACCAAAAAGTTGGAGTAAAACGTGAAAGAGCGGCGAAAACAAACAACTGTTTTCTGATCATAAAGAGCTTTTTTTTTTTTTTTTTTTTTTTAAACGTCCCTCAAAGGCGACAAAGCTGTTCCAGTGGATGAAAGCCATTCTCTCCGTCAGTCTGAATGGAGCATGTCTTAGCTGCCGTGTTGTGAATGGTATTGTTATGGCTATTCCGCCCGCCTGAAAAGGGGCAACCACTGGTTTGATTCGGTTACACGGTGGGCTTAGCTTCTCCCTCCCACCGCCTTGGTGTGTATGGAGGGTCCGTGACCTGTTTACTCTCCGCCGGGGAAAATGTCATGTTGCCCCTCCCATGGGCAGTGCTCACATTCATTTGATTGGTACAAAAAATGACTTGGGATGGTTAAAAACACACCCGTCCTGCATCGCAATTTATAGGTTCTATCGTTCATGCGCGTACGTGACGCTGTTTTTCTGCTTTGGGTCGTTTGTGGTCTTCACTGGTTTCAGAATTAAATTACTGGGATTAGTTTGACTAATGAATTTATGTTTTCATACATAGTAAAACCTAATACTATTGATTTTATCCCTTTAATTACAGAAGCCCAGTTAGCGAGTGATGACAGTGATGAAGATCCTGCCTCTCCTTAAGATTTCAACCAGACCAACACCATCTAACACAAGATTCCAAGTACAAAGCACATCATTTTCTTGCATACTTAAAAAATAAATAAATTAATTAATTAATACAATGACTATCTGTACAGACACAGACTCAATGCTTATATTGTACTGGTGTTGGCAAGATGCTTACATTGTATAGACATTAATTGTTTTTTTAATTAAAGAATCGTTCTAATCTAGAATCGTTCTAATCTAAGGTGAACTGTAGGATTTAGTCTTTTTAGTGTTCGCCCATCCCAGATTACTCAAAGGTGCTGTTGAGTTGTGTCACACTTACATAGTCCAGCTTTGGTCCGAAGCATATATCCTATAAGCATTGGCCCAGTGTTTACTTTGTACAGGCTTTGAAATTGATATTTCTGCTGTACAGATTTAGGCCCTATACTTACATTGTACGAGCTTTGGCCTGATGCTTACATTGTAAACTCACTGGTCCTGTAATTACATTGTAATTACAGGCGTTGGCCCAGTGTTTACATTGTGCAAGCATTGGCCTGATACTTACATTGTACTGCCATTGGGCCGATGCTTACGTTGTAAAGGCAGTGGCCTGGTGCTTATGTTGTATAGGCATCGGCCCACTGCATTTATTGTACAGGCATTGGCCCGGTGCTTAGATTGTACCGGCTTTGGCCCAGTGCTTATGTTGTAAAGGCACAGGCCCTGTAATTAAATTGTAAAGCCATTTGCCCAGTGTTTACATTTTGCAGGCATTGGCCTAACACTTACATTGTACCCGCATTGACTGAATACTTACATTGTACTGGCATTGGCCCGATGCTTACGTTGTAAAGGCATTGGCCTGGTGCATATGTTCTACAGGTATTGGCCCAGTGCTTTTATTGAACAGGCATTGGCCCGGTGCTTATGTTGTACAAACATTGGCCCAGTGCTTATGTTGTACAATCATTGGCCCAGTGCTTATGTTGTACAAACATTGGCCCAGTGCTTATGTTGTACAAACATTGGCCCAGTGCTTATGTTGTACAATCATTGGCCCGGTGCTTATGTTTTACAAACATTGGCCCGGTGCTTATGTTGTACAATCATTGGCCCGGTGCTTATGTTGTACAATCATTGGCCCGGTGCTTATGTTGTACAATCATTGGCCTGGTGCTTACGCTGTACACGAATCAGCCCAACTCTTACATTGTACAGGTATTGGCCCGGTGCTTAGCTTGTACCGGCTTTGGCCCGGTGCTTACATTGTACAGGTATTAAATGCTTCTTATTTGCTGACTTTATTCTAACATATGAGGTGTCTATGAATACATGTTCTGTTATGTTCATTCATGGCAGCATGACGACACAGTTGTGTACAAAGGTTTTGAACACCCCAGGTCAAGTTTTTGTTCTAAGTGAATCCTCTGTGGGGATTAAGATTTCACTATTCATAGTTTAACATATTGGAGAAAATAAAGCATAAAATAGAAAGTATAGCTTTTTTACTCCACCCACATTTTATATATGTGTTCAGTTTAACACATAAATAGTAATTATGTATGCTTTAATAAACAAATATAATAATGTGTGTACTGTTAGAATAATCTAGCTATAAATATACCTACCAGTGTTTTATTCTCTTATTGAGCTGAATTTAATCATGTTTCCTACATACAGCTCTGAGTTTCAGGACAGGCCTGGCCAAACACACAAGCCTTAAATAATCCTTTGAAAGGTATTCATTAGAAGCTTTTCTCTCTCCTCCCACTTCACACAGTTCCCATAATGTGTAAACAAAGCCTGCGGTGACTTTAACTGGCTTTAATTGACTCCGGCGTGAATGGCCGTAATCCACCGCGCTCCCGAAGCCCGACACACGAGGAACTGTATGCGTTCAGTGGCCAACGCGTGGAGCCGTCCAAGAATGTTCTTTAGCTTTCCACACGCTTCACGCTGCACAAAACCCAGCGGAATGCAAGGCTTTGGACAGGATGTGAATGGCTGAGGAGCCGAACAATAAGAGCTGATCCATTTCAGCCTCTGTGTGGCTTCACAGCGGCGTGTGGGATAATCCTCTTTATACGTGTACCATACACTTCCACTGCGTCCAGCATGAGATTTGGAGTTAAAGTTTTATCACAGATAATTAGAAAACTTTTAGAATCCTATCTTAAATGTAGACAGTTTTTTTAGTGTGAGACAATAATACATTCTTATTACATACTTACTTTAATAGAGTCTCCTGATCGTTCTGTGCTAAAGCATTTAATATTTAACATATATTATCTTTATATAATTATAAAACAAATGATCTGCCAGGACATTAAAGATTTGAAACCAGTTTTTAAGATGCTTTCACTTGCCAGTATATATATATATATATATATATATATATATATATATATATATAAAGATTTTTTATTCCAAGTGTAAGATAATTATACATTTTTATTACATACTTACTTTTATAGAGTCTCATGATCATTCTGTGCTAGGGAATTCAATATTTAACATATATTTATATAATTATAAAACAAATTATATATATACAAAAACAAATATATATATATATATATATATATATATATATATATATATATATATATATATATATATATATATATATATATATATATATTTATATATATATATATATATGTAAAGAGGTTTTTTTAGCATTTCTAGGTAGATTAATGAAACAGATGGTTATTATATAGCATATAAAAACAAAAATATCCAAAATTGCAACTTTACAGGAGAGACCAAAAACATACTTTACTTTCAATGTAAGTCAATGGAACCAGAATTTTTTTCCAAGCTATTTTGAAATATTTCCATTGGTCCATTCATCATGAAAATTTTTACACAATGTAAACGACCACTGGTGTGTTCAAATAATGTAGAAAACTCAAAATCCACAAAAACGGAGACACATGCTTTTCATTAGACAGCGACCATATGCTGTATAATAACCATCTGCTTCATTAATCTACCTACTTATATATGGAGAAATCTGGAACTACACTTTGTTCTTCAAACTGGATCAAGATCTGATCTACTTCTCTCACAATAACATATTCATGTTACTTTGTATTGTATGTCTGATTATTTACATCTGTTCTAATCAGATCTGGTGGTGAAAATACACTTATTGATCAGATAGAGGCTTTTAAACTATAAGTATAGGATCCTCAGATGTGCTAAGTTAAGGTAATAAACAGCAATAGTGTATTAAAGTGTGTAGAGGATCTTTTATTTACACTTAAAACATCCGTCCTTCACTGTTGGGATAAATATATCACATCAAAACTGATTTAAGAAACTTAAGAAACTGACAGGGGAATGATAAACTTTACTATTAAAAATCAATGCAACAATATTATTATTATTATAGATTTTTTTAAATGTATTAAAAAATATAAACACTATACAATGTTTACAATATTGGAAGGCTTGGTTTCTTACTGAAGATCATACAAATACAATCAATCAATACCCTGTATAATAACCATCTGCATCATTGATCTACCTACTTTTATACGGAAAGCGAATTCAGGCGGAATTCCTGAGTGAGAGCTCTGCGTCGGAGCTGGAGCGACTTTAACACTGACGTCTATTCTCCACTGAGGCCGTTTGTGTTGCCCCTCAGTAACAAACCCCTGCGGTGCTGAACCCCGAACGCTGCTTCCAGCAGAGACAAGCTTAGAATCAATTACCAGTTCCTTCTTTAAGCCAGTGTCATTTCAGATGGATGTTTATTGGGTTATGGCGAGCTCTGATCGCTGGGCCACTGGACCCTTTCTCGCCGGGATTATGTGATTATGCTTTAATTCCTTGTAATCTTCTGTTAACTGGCATCAAAGTCAATACATCAGTCTTCAGTTCAGCTTTATTACTGAGCCGGCTTTAAGTCTCACAGCATTCGCTTTCATATAAATATATAAATGCTGTCTTTCAACTGTTTTGATGAGTTGTTAAGTAATCAGGGAGGTTATAAAGGGACTATATATATATATATATATATATATATATATATATATATATATATATATATATATATATATATATATATATATATATACACTACCACTCAAAAGTTTAGAATTTCATTTCATGCAATTGTCATGCAATTCATAAAGAATATTGTTCATTTCACAATTAATGTAAGTGTATCAGATGATTTTTAAAGAATAAAAATGTTTGTATTAAAGTCTATTTTTGTATAGAGGCTTATTTTACATATAGTCCTATTATCAGTAATTCTCAGTCCTCTGTCTAAATCTCCTGGTACGACCACCAATCCAAGTTAAGGATGTTATTGGACTAATTGGTTGCTAGGACACTCTTGATTAATTGTGATCACAGCTGAAAAACATTCTACTAATAAGTGAGTATAAAAGGGAACAACATTCTAGGTTAGTTTAGTATCTGAAGATCAGCAGTTGATGGCTTGCTGACCGACTCACAATGACCAGAAAGAAACAACTTTCTTTAGAGACCCGTCAGTCCATTGTTGTGTTAAGGAAGAAGATACTCCATTAAAACAAGAACATTTCACTGTGATCCCAAACTTTTGAGCGGCAGTGTATAAATATATATATCACTCACCTAAAAAGCCTGTAAGAGTTTCATGATAAATGATGGACCAATAGAAATGCTCCAAAATCACTTATAATAGAACATCTTTATATTAACTTAAAGTAAATACGGTTTTGTTCTCTACTTTAAAGATACTACTAAAGTACATTACTGTGCCAAAGTTTTAGTCAGTGTGTTTATTTAACTCTTTCCAAGCTTCTCCTAAACAACTCAGTATTATTATCAGTTCTCATCTAACACCTGCTTTGTCTGCTCAGTACTTCATTAAGATAAATCAAGATTTGCTGCTGAAGGAACTGAACACATTCATACAATGTCTGGGGCGTCCAGGAGAAATCTGGAACCTAACTTTGTTCTTCAAACTGGATCAAGATCTGATCTACTTCTCTCACAATGACATATTCATGTTACTTTGTATTGTGTTTATGATCATTATCATCTGTTCTAATCAGATCTGCTGTTCTTACTGGTGATCAGACACTTATTGATCAGATTTAAGCTATCAGCTTAGGTTCCTCAGACGTGCTAAGTTCAGGAAAGGAACAGTAATAGTGTGGTATAAATATATCACATTAAAACTGGTGTTAGAAACTTTACAGGTGAAAGAAAAGGTTTACAATTAAAAATCAATTCAAAATTCAGATTTTCAGATAAATAAAAACACTATACAATGTTTACCATGTTTACAGGCTCAGTTTCTTTCTGGATATAAGAACAGTGTGAGAATTATTCCTGATAGTCTTTGTATCGTCACCGATTCTTTGTGAATGTGTTGTAATCGATGATCTCTCAGCCGAGAAGTCTCCACTGAGCCCTTTTCACCGCCAGCGAGTCGACGGTCAGGTGGTCTTATTGATACCAGTAACCTTAAACGCTCTCAGAAGGGGGGAATCCACTAAACACACACATTCCCTCTTTCAGGACGCGGCGCGCTTCAGCCACACTGTTGTAAAACAACGCGAGAAAACGGGAATTTTCTTGTACGACTCCAGAAATTAATTGGTTTCATTAGTTCGGGGATAAATGGCGGTGGCTGGTGTGTTGGATTCCAGCAGAGTTTCACCATAGAGGGTTAATGGGAGTCAAGCCTGGAAGCGTTCCCGGCGCTGGCCCAAGGCCATTTCAGCCAATCACGCCAAACTTATGGTCAGCTCGCGCTGAGCCGCTCTTTTAGCAGCCTTCAGTCTTGCCTTTCGCTATAGATTACACTGAAAGCTGCCGGGACAATGAGTACAAACTCTGGAGAGCTTTGCACACCGGCTGGGTTACCAGGGCACGGAAAACACTGGAAAAATGAAGTTAAAGAGGAGGGGGGAGGGGGGAGGTGTGGATGGGGGAGGGGGGGGGGTAAATAAATGTGTGTTAATCTGTTTAAAACTAAGACTTTAGAAAATCTGTGTACTGAGTTACTACAGTTCAGTTACTGTCAGCTGGAAAAGTAATAAACTGCTTCAGATATAAATATAAACAGACTCTGAACTGATAGTATACGGTCCTCCCTCTCTCTCAATCTCTCTCTCTCTCCCTTTCTCTCTCTCTACCTCTCTTTTTTCCTTAACTCTCTCTGTCTCTCTTTGCCTCTTCTTTCTCACTAATATCCCTGTCTTTATCTCTTCCTCCGCTCTTTGCCCTCTCTCTTACCCTCTCTCTGTCTCTTGCTTTCTCTCTCTATCTCTCACTCTTTCTCATCCCTCTCTTGTTGTTTCTCTTCCCCTATATCTGAGTTTTTGCTCTCTCTCTCTCTCTCTCTCTCTCTCTATCTCCCTCCTACCTCTCTCCCTCTTGCTGTCTCTCTGTTCTCTTACTCTCTCTTTCTCTGATCTCTCTCTCTATTCTCTCTCTCTCTCCCTCGTACACCCCTCTCTCTCTTTTTCAGTTCTCTTTCTCTCTGTTATCTCTCTCTCTTAGTTCTCTCTCCCTCTCTCCCTCCCTGTTCTCTATCTCCCTCTCCCTGTTCTCTTTCTCTCTATCTCACTCTCTGTGCTCTATCTCTGCTCTCTCTCTCTTTTCTCTCTCTCTCTCTCTCTCTCTCTCTCTCCATTCCCTCTCTGTGTTCTCTCTCACTCTCTCTCTCCCTCTATCTCTCTCTCTTTTCTCTCTCTCTCTCTCTCTCTCTCTCTCTCTCTCTCTCTCTCTCTCTCTCTCTCCATTCCCTCTCTGTGTTCTCTCTCACTCTCTCTCTCCCTCTATCTCTCTCTCTGTTCTCTCTCTCTCTATCTCTCTCTCTATCTCTCTCTGTCTCTGTTCACTCTCTCTATCTCTCTCTCTATCTCTATCTCTCTCTCTCTCTCTCTCTCTCTCTCTCTCTGTTCTCTCTCTCTCTCTCTCTCTCTCTCTCTCTCTCTCTCTCTCTCTCTCTCTCTCTCTATCTCTCTCTCTCTGTTCTCCATCTCTCTCTCTCTCTCTGTCTCTCTCTCTCTCGCTGTCTGTCTCTCTCTCTCTGTCTCTCTCTCTCTGTCTCTCTATCTCTCTGTTCTCTCTCTCTGTCTCTTTCTGTTCTCTCTATCTCTCTCTCTGTTCTCTCTCTATCTCTCTCTCTCTATCTCTCTCTCTCTCTCTCTATCTCTCTCTCTGTCTCTCTCTCTCTCTCCCTCTCTATCTCTCTGCTCTCTCTCTCTGTACTCTCTCTCTCTCTCTATCTCTGTGCTCTATCTCTCTCTCTCTCTCTCTATCTCTCTCTCTCTGTTCTCCATCTCTCTCTCTCTCTGTCTCTCTCTCTCTCGCTGTCTGTCTCTCTCTCTCTCTCTGTCTCTCTCTCTCTGCTCTCTCTCTCTCTCCCTCTCTCTCTGTGTTCTCTATCTCTCTCTGTTCTCTCTCTATCTCTCTCTCTCTCTCTCTGTCTTTCTCTCTCTCTCCCTCTCTATCTCTCTGCTCTCTCTCTCTGTACTCTCTCTCTCTCTCTCTCTCTCTATCTCTGTGCTCTATCTCTATCTCTCTCTCTCTCTGTTCTCTCTCTCTCTCTCTGTTCTCTCTCTCTCTCTCTCTCTCTCTCTGTCTCTCTCTCTCTATCTATCTCTCTGCTCTATCTCTCTATCTCTCTCTCTGTTCTCTCTCTCTCTCTCTCTCTCTCTCTCTCTCTCTCTCTCTCTCTCTCTGTTCTCCATCTCTCTCTCTCGCTGTCTGTCTCTCTCTGTCTCTGTCTCTCTCTCTCTCTGTTCTCTATCTCTCTCTGTCTATCTCTCTGTCTCTCTCTCTCTATCTATCTCTCTGCTCTCTCTCTCTCTATCTATCTCTCTGCTCTCTCTCTCTCTCTCTGTGTTCTCTATTTCTCTCTCTGTTCTCTCTCTGTTCTCTCACTATCTATCTCTCTGCTCTCTCTCTCTTTATCTCTCTATCTCTCTCTCTGTTCTCTCTGTTCTCTCACTATCTATCTCTCTGCTCTCTCTCTCTCTCTGTCTCTCTCTCTCTGTCTCTCTCTCTCTCTCTGTCTCTCTCTCTCTCTCTCTGTCTCTCTCTCTGTCTCTCTCTCTCTCTCTCTCTATCTATCTCTCTGCTCTCTCTCTCTCTCTCTCTCTCTCTCTCTGTTCTCTCTCTGTTCTCTCACTATCTATCTCTCTGCTCTCTCTCTCTATCTCTCTGTCTCTCTCTCTCTCTCTCTCTCTGTCTCTCTCTCTCTCTCTCTGTCTCTGTCTCTCTCTCTCTCTCTCTCTCTATCTATCTCTCTGCTCTCTCTCTCTCTCTCTATCTATCTCTCTGCTCTCTCTCTCTCTCTCTGTCTCTCTCTCTCTCTCTCTCTCTCTCTGTCTCTCTCTCTCTCTCTCTGTCTCTGTCTCTCTCTCTCTCTCTCTCTCTCTCTCTCTCTCTCTCTCTCTGTCTCTCTCTCTCTCTCTCTCTCTCTCTCTCTCTCTCTCTCTCTCTCTCTCTCTCTCTCTCTCTGGACGTACAGCTGCGTCTGTGTAGCAGATCCCGCGTCACGCTGGGAAGCTCTTGGAAAAGGAAAAGGATCAGTGGGGCAGCAGTGAAGTTCATGTCAGTGAACAAGTGAACGGTCTGTTCATACGTTCTCCTCTTTCAGCGCTCTGTGAATATTAATCCGGGACTCGGTGAAAAATGACGCATGCTTTGAAGAAACTGTAGAGCCCTGGCAACTGCAGAAAGAGTGCAGCGCGAGAGAAAGAGCGCCTGCTTGAAAGTCCATTCTGCGGAACAAAAGCGCGCGGAGCCGCGAGCGGAGCGGAGCCGCTGTGTCCGAGGAAACACACGAGGTCCATCGCGCAACCATATTGTACCGAAATGGTTTAGCAGGGCGGCGCAGGAGGGGGGGGCGGGGGGCCTCATTCACCGCGCGCTACACACACTCACGCGCATTAGCATATTTCTAATTTATCACATTTTTGTTCGCCTGTTTTTGTTTTGTTTTGCCCAAAGAGTCAAAGAGCGCGCGGCTCTCGCGAAGAGGAGTCCAGAACATGTTTCTAATGCGAGACAAAATTCTGACTTTCTAATTCTTATTTCTAATGAAAATCGTTTAGAAAATCAGTTTTTAAAAATAATCAGCGAATATTTTGCGTGCGCGAGCGAATTTGCTCACAATCACAATTTTTAATCGTATTTACTTCAATTGAATTCTTCAACAATCGAGCTTTTCTTTATTATCCCATAAAACCTGATGCTTTATTTATTTGATCTCAATTTATTTGTACATACTTTCATTCGAGACCTTCTAGATCTTTAAAATTCAGAAATAAAACCATTTAAAAAGCTGCTTTCTAAAGAAAAATCCTTAAGTTTATAAAAGTAGTTTTGTTTTTATTTTAAGAAACACGAACTTTCATTAAATAATAATAACTAATATAAAATAATACTATAAAACAATAACAATAGCAGAAAGTCAGATTTTAACATTGTTTGTAAACATTGATCAAAATTCTAAAATTACACCCTTCACTTCCCAGTTCATCTCGAATTTGCATGTTTTCTCGCCTTTCCACTCCTCAACGCTTTAGCCCCGCCCACTCAGACCGAAGTTATAAAGAGTGTTTCAGTTTAGACTGAATGAAGTTCAGCGCGTCCAATCAGAGCAGAGCTAATACATATTGCATGCATTAGTATTTGAACATGACATAAATGTTTTTTTATATTTTAATTTGCTTAAATGATGAAAATAAATACAAATAAAAAATCCTATTATTGGAAAAAATAAATAAATAAAATCTAATATATTCATTAAAATTTATATCCCAATATTTCTGCAGATAAACTAATATTACTTCCGTTGTTATCTAGAATGTATAGTTATAATAGCACTGTTATAAGGCTACATACATAAGATTATATAAAATACATAAACATGCTGTCTGTAATCCTAGTTATGCTAGAAGTGCACACAAAAGAGGACCATCATAAAGTTTGTGAGGCATATTCAAAATTCCCTTTGGTTAAATCTCTGATTTCCAGACTTTTAAAGAAGACCAAAGTCACAAAACATTAATATAAATAGTGTTTTTCCCCTTTATTGTGATTAAAAGTCATAAACAGAGTCACAGAGTGAGTCAATCACAGTCTAGAAGGTTAAATGTACACAGATCGCTTCCATATTTACATACAGGTGGCAACTAATTCATTTACCATTAAACCAAACCAAACCAAACCATATTAAAATAATAAAAAAATGGTTTTAATAATGAAAATTAACAACTTAACTCATTTACTGGTCATTTGATGTCATTCTGCACCAGGCATTAAACAGTTAAACAGTAAAACATGGATTTTGTGGGCTGCTTTTTAGTAAAATAGGACAATTTAATATTGCAAATTTAAGATTTGTGAAATCAACTTTCAAACACACTATAGATTTGTAATTGCTAGATGCCAGTGTTGTAATCTATCCTCCCCCATTAGACTCCAACATCAACACGTAGCATAAGGGCGCATCACATTGGCTTGCAGGGATTTTTATACTACGGCTGCAAAATATCGTTTTAAAGTATCACAATACGCTGAATAGTAACTGCAGTATCGTGATAGTATCAGCAGGTTCTCTCCAACACACAGCTCTGATGAACCCCCAGGCTTTAACTGACCCATTAATTAATTAACTCAATTAATTAATTAAACTCCCTTAATTTATTGTATTCAATCCAATCCTATCACAAAAGGCTCTCATAAAACTATATTGTTGTAGTACCTGCAGTTTTTAGTTCTCGGCATGATTTAAAAAAATAAGCTGTAGTCATTTACATTATATATATATATATATATATATATATATATATATATATATATATATATATATATATATATATATATATATATATGTGTGTGTGTGTGTGTGTGTGTGTGTGTGTGTGTGTGTGTGTAAAAAAAGATAAAGATACCAGGTTTTGTTCCAGCACTGATTTTTTTCAACTGCAAATGATGCCCCTCCCCCCAAATAAAATATGCTTTATATGTTGTGTTCATCATAGTACCAGAATTTGAATTTGTAGTTTATAATCGATAATAAAAGATTAATACCTCTGTAAATCGATATCGCGATAATATCGACATCAGTATATAAACTTTGCACGCCTTAAATAAAGTTTCCAGATTCACACACAGTGGTGTGGGTACCGTGTTTACTCTCCCACCAGCGTTATTAATAAAAGCCCTGCACGCGGGTTGTGGTGCGAGCTAGCAGTCCCGAGACTAAAGCCCCCCCACGCGGCCCATCAGAAAGCCGCAGTAACTCATAGCAGGCGTGCAAAAGCTGCCCTCAATGCCGCTCATATTAAACGCGGTGTCGTGGCCCTTTCTCTGACCAACAAAGATCATAGCACGACGCCTTTGAGTGAAAGGCTCGTTTGGATAAGGTCAGTGTCAGTGTTTTGGGAGAAGGGTCCACGGCCAAGCGGGGCCAGCTGCCTCCCTCATTCTGTTATTATAGCGCACAATGGACCCCCTTTAAAGCGTGCTCCGGAGCCGGACTGCGCATGGGCTATTAATAGACCGAGATAGACTTACTTATTATTTATTAGTCCGCAGCCTGGAGCCTTTAAAGGCGCAGAGGTTTGCGCGCCTGGTCGAGCCTGAGGTCTAGGTCTAGAATAGAAGCCGAGCCTCAGCCGAGCCTCAGCCGAGCCTCAGCCGAGCCTCAGCCGAGCCTCAGCCGAGCAGCACAGGAGCGCAGCGAGCGCGCACGAAGCCTTGAAGCCGAACAAGCAAAGTGAAGTAACGCACGGCGGCTGAAGGCCAGCGTGTCTGATGATTGGTTCAGTGGGCCACTGTGGGCTCCCTCGCGCCTTCCTTACTCTTTACAGCGAATCTATCAGGCTGCCGTTGCCCCAGTGCGTCGCGCGCAGTTCAAGTGTCTTCATTCCCTCAGTAACAGCATTAGCTCGAGACCTCGCCGAGAGGTCGTGCCAAGAAACCCCACCGCGCGACACTCTGCGTCTGAACAAGCACTTTCTAAAGCAGGCGTCAGCCCGAACACGAGCACGAGCGCGAGCTCGAGCACGAGAGAGAATCAACCCGGGCTTTGATACTGCGTCTCAGCGCTCGTGGGCTCGCGCGCAAAGCCACCGCCACCTCCAAACCTTGTGCGTAAAAGTCTCGATCGGGCGTGCTGACGCCCCCCCCCCAGAACAGGTGTCATTTTAGGACGTAAACAAAGCGTGCAAGCGGTGCCCCTGCACAACCCGGGGGGCTCCACTTTGTGTTTCCTCTCCTCTCTTTCTTTTCTTTCCTTCACCGCGCCTGGGTCCGCGCGCGCCTTTGTGCGCTCCCGTGCCGTTTGGCTGAGGAGCTGCGCCACCGGTCGCTTTTTCCTGAGCTCGCGCTCACAAAAGCCGGTGCCCTCGCCTCCATATGCTTAATGGACAGGAGAGATAAGGGTGAGAGAGAGAGAGAGAGGGGTGGGAGGGTAGGAGGGAGGTGGGGGGGTAAAAATGAGCTCTTTGAAAAGTTGGAAAGGTGCCCTTTATTTACTGAGCTCGCTCGTTGCGCACGGAGCCCCCTGCGCGCGCCTAGCCGCGTCCCCCTCCTTCTCGCTCTCTCCCCCTTTCTGGCCACCACGGCGCGCGTTTTTGAGCGCGGCTCGGCCTTTTCATCCCCTTCTGCGAGCCTTTTGTCTCGCGCTTGAACGGCGATGGTGTTTTTTTTAAAGAAACGTGGCGACGTTTTTCTTTTTTTTCCCATCCAAGCTTTCTGCGCGAGAAGGGCCCTCGAGCTTGGCAAAAATCAGGCCCCATCATTCAGCGCCGTCACCCCGCACCTGTGCTCGTGGCATTCAGCGCGCACCGACCTATTCTTATTAACCTTAATTATTCAGAACAAGGCCCCGCACAAAGGCTGACATGGAGCAGGTTGAAGTCTGTTTATTGCTGGTAAATGTGGAGCCTCTCTCTCTCTCTCTCTCTCTCTCTCTCTCTCTCTCTCTCTCTCTGTCTCTCTCTCTCTCCTGAAGTATCTCCACGAGCTCTTCTTCTTCTTCTCCATCTTCTTCCTCTTCTTCTTTTCTCTTTCTCCCCCTGTGAGTGGCGCGGCGCGCTCCGGCTCCTTTCAGACTGGAGTACTGGCGCAGGTTTGCGGCTGAGTATGTGCGCCTCCGTGTTTTTGTCACTCCTCAATCGTA